>CABFWB010009080.1:0-14651 GCA_902151455.1 Timema bartmani
GGAGGCCTGGCATTCCTCACATTCACAAGTTGTGATTAATACACATCTTGTCAGAGGTGAAGGAAGGGTTTGGCCATCAGCTAAATCTGTGCCGGGACCAAGGATTGAGCCCTGGACCCCCAGCACAGAAGTCTGACACCTTACCCCTAGACCGGCAGGTCACCAAAATGGTCTATTGATGAAGGAGCAGTTGCAATGGAGAATGGACCTTGTGAGCTGCCTATACACGAGTTTGACTCTGTGCGGAGGGAGCCGTGGGATCGCGGTTTGTCTATCACATTTACTTGTCGATGGTTGCTTTAGTAGAGTCCCTAAAGCAGTCCTCCTCTTCGATTGGGGTGAAACTTCGCAACTGCTACTTAGACCACTAATCACTTAACAAGGTTTAACATGTTAGTTAATACTTGGAACTCGCAGATCTATACATTCCATCAAGCATCCATCGGGTGCATGATGCTTGTTCATAAACGAGATATACCTAATAAACTATTTTCATCAGCCTGACACTGCTTGATTTCCACAGAATGTGCAAGAATGGATTAACATTTTGCTAGAATAAAATTTAAACCCATTAGTCTATTTTTCCTTGCATTTCACAATTTAATTTACATAATTTAGAACATTTTTTCAAGAACTCGTACCTGATGAGATATGATAAAATGAAACCTAAGCCGAGGGATTGAGCAGTAAGGCAGCAGTATAAATTATGAGCTCTGTTCTTCTTTTCATTGTAGTTAGTAAAATTGTCATGTTTGCAATAAATATTGTGGTAAAATATATATAATGTATTATTACCTTGATGAAGTTGTAGAAGGCAGCATTGGTTGGATCATTAGGGTCAAGAAGTGACTTGTCTGCCCAGGCTTTCAGTTTTTCCACATTCACTGGGCCATCAGAGTCCAACATTCCCATCATATCTGCACAGCAGCTCCACCTTTACATAAACAACTGAATGGAGAGAGAGAGACAGACTATGTATAAAGAGCAAGGTGTAAATAGTGGAATATTCTTAAAGCTATCATTGTTAGAAGTATTAAAAATAATGCACTATGGTGGGATGGTTGTTCTTTCTTTCTTTCTTTCTTCTATAATGTAGTACATAAAGTTAATAATTAATAGTGAAACCCAAATAAAACTTAAATATTTAGAGGGTAGGAGAGGAGAAGAAAAGAAGTTGGATGGAGAAGTGGACGGGAATGATGGACAGTAGGGTTGGTAAGAAAGTTCTGTACGGAATGGTCAAGAGTAGAATAAGAAGTAGGGAGGAGCAAGCCGGGAGTGTTGTGGTAGAAAAGGAGGAACGCAAGGAAATGTGGAGAGTATATGCTAACACAAACACACAAGAGGAAGGAGAAGAGGAAGCAAACGTTAGCCAGGAAAATGTGAGGGACCTAGCCTGGAGGGATGTGCATGAAGTGAGTGTGGAGATGGTGAGAGCAGCAGGAGAGAATGGACTGCAATGGCTGTATCGAGTGATGAGAGTAATATGGGAGGAGGAGAGTCACCCTGATGAGCCACTGTGCGAAGGAGGAACAGTATGGCTTCATTCCAAGAAGACCCATAGTAGATTTCATATTTGCGTTAAGATAGTTGCAAGAGAGACACTATTAGTATCAAAAGGACAAGCTGATGGCCTTCCTGGATATTGAACAAGCCTACAACAGTGTATAGTATGGGAAGCACTGAAAAAGAAAGGCATGAGTGACAAGACTGTAAGGAGAGTGAGAAATATCTACAAAGGGTGTGTGTGCTGTGTGAAAGTGTGGGAGGAGAGGGGAGATAGGGGTTATTGCTGAGAAATGGCTTGAAGCAAGGAAGTACACTCTCACCACTACTGTTCATCGTAACTTGATGGACGAAATAATGAAGGAAAAGGTAGAAAGAATTGGGGAGGGAAGCATGTCACATGTGGCAGAGGGGTGTGGAGGAGAGGTGGTGGGGAGAAAGGACAGGTTGGAGATGGTTAAATTACAAACAGAGCCGACCAGTGGCTGGAAGCTGCTGATGATTAAAGGTCTGCGAGCTTGGGTTTTTTCATTCGAGTCGAGTATTTCTAAAAGCTCCCGAGTTTGAATATATTAATAATTTTAAAATGTTAAGAGTATATATTTGTTTATTTTAAATGTAAATAAGTATCACATCTTCAAAATTTCAGATTTAAAAAATATACTAAAACACATGTTGTAAAATATGAATGATATTTATTTTTATAAATGTAAATACTTTTAGAAAAAAAGTTAGTAAATGGAAATATCAGTTTTTAATTTAGAAATAGGCACCCTGACACATAAAAAAAGACAATTTAAAAAAAAGAACACTAAAAATATAGGGCCTAATAGAAAAAATAATAAAAATGATTTCAACACTCATGTCTTTAAGGACATTAAAATTACACTAACAATTATTTTTAAATAAATAGTACAGAACTCCACACGGACTTTCTCGCTCTATTGTTTAAAAATGGAGATATTTACTCAAAACTCGTAATATATGTGAAACTAAATAATATACACTAGCAAACCCAAACATAAATTGTGCTTTACTTGTGTAAAACATTTTTTGAGTCCCGGTTTTAAATTTTATAATTTTATTTTTAAAGAATAATGTCCTCATTTGTATGTTTGGACCAATAAAAAAGATTAATATTGGGTCAACAAGGGTCATCACTTCGTATTAAAATTTCGACTTCCGATCAACATTTTATTAGGTGTTGCACATCTTCAGGCCAGCGCATTGATATTAAATTCCTCATTTATAAATTTTGACCAATAAAAAATGTAAATATTGACTATTGAGTCTAAACTGGAGATAGATCATTGCTGTACAAACATTCATGAATGCCACTACCAGGTCCTTTCCTTATCTATTTCTCCTCAACTCGCTTCATATTTTATAATATAGAATCAAAGAACATGCTACTTGATATAATTCAAATCTAACCTTGTATATTTCTGTCCAATCTTTTTTTTCCATACATTATTTTGTGTTTGTATGAGTTTAGAACTTTGATTTTAATTATTTGTTTTAGAATAACTCTTGTTCTTCATTAATTAAATGAAACCTTTAAATTTATTATTTGGTTTTAATTACATATATTCATCAATGAGCCATATACAAGTTAAATTCAAGCATCAGAAATAAATTTTAGCCGTACATCCGTACAAATAACAGGATAAAACAAGAACCAAAAATAAAACAATTGAAAATGAAGGAGTAGCAATTATGTTGGAAAAATTATCGAGAAATGCAAGTTGAGATGGTTTGGTCCTGTACGAATAACTGGAATAAACTAGTACTATTCTATGAACATCAATGAAATAAGACAAGTCGAGCGAACCAGATCAAGAAGGTTGTGGAAGTGAATGGAGAGCACTCATCAACCCCATGCGGGAAACTGGAGATTAAAATCATATTCATCAAATGTAGGTAGTTAATATGGTATACCAGAGTATGAGTCAGAACATGGTTAACAACTAAAATGTAAGTAAATCTGTTTTCAAGTAATTATCGAGTTTGTGGAGCCTAGAGCATATCTAGAAGCCCTGTGAATATGTTGCATGTTCCCGTTTTTCTGGTAAGGTCGTCATTTGGGGCTCGTTCTATTAGATAATGTACACAATTTAAACTCTGGCATCACTCAGGTAAGTATGCTAGGTATCTCTCCTAATTTAAAATATATTAATATAATATATTTTAAGTGAAAAAATCAATTTAAGGGATTAAGGATATGTACAATATATATTTTAAATAGCTGTATGAAAATGTTCCTACAAAATGATGGGTTAGTGAAGTAGTATACCTTTTTTCTTGAGCAGCATATTTGTCAGGCGGGGCTAGGATAGTCCCATTCAACTCATCTAAGCCCCAGCCAACTCGGCAGATGATGTAGCCTGATGTGTAAAGGCACTCTTGTAAGTTGTTAGGCAGTGGAGAAATGTACACCCCACTGCCAACACCTGCATGGCTCACTGTCACCACCTGAGTATTGCTGAATTGATGACGAGTCGCTTCACAGCTCTGTAAGGTGGTGGTGCTGAAGAACATATGTTATATAATAGAAAAGTTATATAAACACCTGTGTATTGCTGATATGATGACAGATAGCCTCACATCTCTGTAAAGTTATGTGCTCAACAACACAAACATAGCTATACAGATCCAATTACTCCTAATGACCGTGTATTGTTAACCTGATATGCTTGAGCCAGCTAGTTTTTTTGTTTGTTTTTTTAGCAATTAACGGCTGAATATTTAATTAGAAACTTCTATTGGCAAGTTTGAATACCAAGAATGAATAGTAGTGCCAAGAATATCTTAAAATTATACTAGTCCATTAGGTTTTCTGGCATGAGTTGCACAAGCCATGCAGGTATTCAGATAACCTCAATGACTCAAAGTTAAATATCATTGTCCTTTGTTCTATTAAGGGGGGTAACGGGGATACCAATGTCAGCAGAGAGCAAGTGATTGCTACCTACCCAAATGAGGGTGTGAGCAGGGAGGGAGGTTTATTTTAAGCTGGTGGTGAGACAAACCAGTTGGGAGATGTTTGACTCATTGTGCTCATGCTTTGAACACTCAACAGTTACATTTATGAGTGATCATAAAGAATATAGATTAAAGGGGTGTTAAACTAAAGAACCTTGAAGGTGATGTCAAACCTAGTTAACATTTAAGGGGTATCAAGCCTGGAAAATTTTAAGGGGTTTCAAACATAAATAATATTTAAGGATTATCAAACTTTGATCACTTTTAAATGGTTTAAGACATAGAAAATATTGAGAAGATATAGTTTTCCCCACCCTGTATATTTAAAATTACTCCATTAAAGTAAATAATATTCAAATTTCTTATCTTAATACTTTTAATTCATCTTTAAGATTAAGTCCAGAATTCTTATAGTTTGGAATTGTTGATATAAGACATTGATTTCCATATTTAGTGACTCGTGTCTCCCACTCTACTCGTGTTTGCTACATATAAGTATTAATGATTGGCAGTTGCATTGTGGGTTAAAAACAAGAGAGACTTCAACTCACAACATGGATTTGTTCAGTTGTATGACAAATCTTAACATGGTAAGTTAATGTTGTGTTGAAAATGTAAATTAAATATATTAAATAACAGTTGGCTCTAAAACTTGTTTGAGCCAGATGGGTTTGTAATCACTCTGAATCTAAAACTTAATTTTTATAAATAATCTGTTGTGCCAAGTTTGTTGTACAGCAAATGTGTGTTTCCCCATGGCTCCCATAGAGTAAATTATAATTATTTAACTATAAACAGTTTGTGATATTTATTATGTGTTTGACCAGAATAAATAGGTCACATTAATTTGTACATTCATACAAAATACTATTTCCAAAACCTCACTTATTCAAATAATGATATTGCATATAAACTTAATAAGGGTAGAATAAACAATAATATAAGTTAGCAAAGAAGTGTATTGCTTCAGATGCTGGGCAAATGTGTTTCTGGATGGTGTGTGCCAGTGACGTACGAGCTATCCTCCCCACCACTTTTATCAGGTGCGCGCGCAGTGGTCTGCCGCGGCTCTGAGTGTAGTTCCGTTTCCCGCCGCGAGAGCGGTGCTGAGCCTGGGGTTGGCTGGCTCGTCCGGCACTGGGACACGAACTCTCGTCTCTCGTACGACCGCTTGCTCGGAGTGAGCAAGCTCACCTCTATAACGCTAGTTTAAAAATGTGGAATAAAACTGTTCATTAACTTGGGAAAGAAATGGTTTATTTTTTTTAACATTAAGATCTCATGGGCCCACTCCTTCTAGAGCGATGTGCTGACGAAGGAACGAGAGAACTTGAGAGAGACGTTTCAGATGAGATAGGCGAGAAAACTATGTTTTTATCATAATCCAAATAAGTACCAATATTGCTTCAACCTTTAAAGTGTTTAAAACTTAGAGAGCATTTAAGGGGTGTCAAACCTAGAGAAAATTTAAAGTAAATAAAACCTGGAGAACATTTAAGGGGTTTCGAACCTGGAGAACATCTAAGGTAAATCAAACCTGGACAAAATTGAAGGGGTTTCCAACCTAAAGAACATTTAAGTGTTTCAAACCTATTTTACATTTAAGAGATTTCAAACATTATGTTTATTAGTATCATTTGCACTCTGCTAATATTTAAATATAAAACACCATTTTCAAAAGTAGTTTACTAGTACTAGCAATTTCCATAAATACATATAATATAATTAACTAGAGGCGGGTCAAATCCACTAATTTACAAATCTGAATATTGAAGCTGAGTCTTGGAAAAAATTATAAGCTTAAGAGGAAATATAAATATTAGAAAATAATAAAAAACAGAAATAGTAATTAAATGTTGAAATTATTTCTTATAATCCATTGATTTTAAGTCAAATATTAAGTTAGTGTTAAATTACTGGTCTGGGGCCTGGTTGTTAAGTTCATACTATAATTATAATGGGTTGTAAACAACCAATAAGCAGTATTAGAGCCCTAAAACAAATTTAATTAAAAAAAAAAAAATTTGATGCTCGAATTTGAAATTTTCTTGAACCCTTGAATCTCATATATCCTTAAGGATTTGAGGTCCCATTCTTAAAATTAACAATTTGATTTGTATTATTTGGTATTCATTTAAAATTTTACTTAGATTAGATAAAAAATGCTATACGCATATTCCTAAGGGGTTTAGCTATAAATATTTTATAGGAATCAGTCAAGACTGATTGTCCTTGCTGGAAATATCTCTCCCAGCAGGTATATGAATTTGCTGTTTCCCGATAAGAGTGGGGTGACTATGTTGGTGATGGGGTGAACTAGCTCAATGGCACAAACTAACTCACTTAGTAGTTCTCACAACTTCCACATCGAGAAAGAGAATCTCTGTCCCTTCCCCTTCAACTTCTGAACAAACTTTTGAATCAAGGAACAGGCAACAACAGAATCTAAGTGACCATGATCTACCTTCAGCCATGCTGCCGTAGTCCAGTCTGTGTTTTATTCTCTTCTGCTGAAGATGGGGACTGATGTACCCCCAAAATTACATAATTATGTGTTTTGTTGTGTTTTAATTGTGAACTGGTAGGTTTGTACCACTTACCCTTCTTTCCTCTTTTCAATGTTTAAGTGAATAAATTATGTGTATCTTATCCAAAGCTTATTGTGTTTGAGTGCTTAGTTATAATAATAGTTAACCTTATTGCTTAACCTTTCATGTCTAAATCCCATAATTATGTCTTTTTATGTTAATATTTGGAAGAAGGTACAGGAAAGGTGGATGGAAACATATAAAAGGAACAAACACAACATGGCTTCCACAATGAAAAGAAGAACACAGTTCACACTTTTAGGCGGTGACAATCGATTTTCTTAAAGAGGCAACCAATACCTCTTTGTCCAGTGGCAGCAATGTAAAGTCACTAAAGTGTGAACTGTGCACACATTTTCATTGTAACAACCATCTGTGTTTGTTCCCTTTTATATGTTTTCCATCCACCTTTCCTGTATCTTCTTCCAAATATATATTACAAATTACCTCAAAAAGCGAAAAGAGGTTTTCTTTTAAGAGATATTTTTATGTTAATAATGATACTATAGGTAATTTAATATTTTTAGCCAGATCTTAATGTGGTGACAATAGTAGCTTACACATCTAGAATAGACTCCTTTCATAGTTTGCTGAGCTATTGTTTACTGTAACTTATGACTCATCTTTTGCTCGCTTGTCTCCTAGCCACACTAAAGATGGGCATTATGGTTATTTTATATGTATGATATACAATATGTCTGATTCAATTCTGTAACCCATTCATTTTATTTTTTTATAAAGTTAGTTTGATTTAAATAATGTTCATTTTCTTTAGCAATGTGTAAGGTGGAATTAAAAGACAACATACTGTTTAAAAATGGTGATGGTTTTTTTAAAAGTAGTTTTAACAAAAATTACTATAGTGTAGAAACACTGTACAATAATGTAAAGTAAGTGGTAGTGAAGGAAGTCAACCTGAAAGGATAGTTAGGTTAGGTCTAGATAGAAAAACACACTTCTCTCTTCATTTCTTATCTTCTTTTCTTCTTAAACTATTACACTTCTCCAGTCACACATTGATTAAATTTTTGGAAATATTCCTTTATCAATTGAAGAGACACATTGAAAACACACAAAGAAAAATATTCTGTGAAACTACGCATATCTTTTTTTGTATTTTGTGTGTTTTACAAACGAGAAAGACTTAAGATTTATAAACAGCCAATCCTCAGTTCAGAACGAATAAACAAGAACGACTGACCCATCCAAATAATGGATGAGAATGAGAGAAGAGCGATTACTGTTTGAACAAGACTTCAACCGAATGTTCTATCGTTTCAACAAATGAACAACAGCAAAAATTGTGGAAGCAATGTCGAAATCCGAGTCTAGCCGAACTAAACCGAACATTGATCAAATGCTCAGAATGAGTAGACAAAGATAATGATAGTGAATGAGTGAAGAGAAGTAAAGAAATAACAAACAAATGAATTACTTAAAGTTCCATATGGACACAAAGAAAAGATGAAGTGGAAGGAGGGAGCGGTGCCAGATGCATCCTTGCAGCAATATTTAGGTGTGATATTTATGTTTATTGACCTAAGTTCTTAATTCTAATGCATAAATGACATACGTACTGCGTTTATTGCCCTAGTAATAATATGGGATTGGTAATACAAACTGTATTGGTCAAATGTATCAGATCTGTGATGATGTAGCATGTAATGGCGGCATGAACGGCTAACTCACAAAGCGAGAGCTGATCATTCATAGCTCTTGCTAATTAGTCGTGACTCGCTAACAAGTGACCCATCCCTAGACTATGATTCTTGATATGTAAATATGACTATGACTCCCCCGATGTATACATTTAACCCTATTGGCGGGTATAGTATGTATAGTATGACTACCTTTAACTAGGTAGGTACGCGTACAACTAAGACTTACCTGGCAGGTATGGGTATGTACACCTCAGCCAAGAGATGTCTGTTGAAGGTCCCTCCCTCCTCATAGAGCTCTAACTTGAGCGTGTGGGGCCATTCAGTAATGCAGATTGGGAATATCTCTTGGAAGCTGACAAAGAAGTTGCTTCCCAGAGGTCGTTTACTAGACTGGCACACCTCCTTGTTATTGAAGAACACCTTCACAAACACCTGACATCGACTCACAGCTGACTGACGCAGTTTCTCACTGAAAAAAGTCAGTTGGTAGTAGCAATAGTAGTATTTCAATTAGAGATGGGTCAAATTCAACATTTTACAAATCTGAATCTCCAGTTTATTTTTGAATCTTGAATCTCGAGTTTGAATCCAAATCTTTAGTTGATTATTAACTTAAGAAGAAATATAAACAGAATAGAATAATAGAAAAAAAAAGTAACTAAACGTTAACTTTCTTTCTTATATTATGGTGGAAGAGGGAAGTGGAAGAGTTAGTGTAGGAGGAGGTAGGAGGAGGTAGGAGGAGGTAGGAGGAGGTAGGAGGAGGTAGGAGGAGGGAGAGAGTGTTGTGAAATAGTGAGGATGAGAGATAGTAAAAGCTTGTGTGAGAAAGATATGTACAAACAGCAGAGCTTTCAAAACTAATGTGGATATTGAAGAGATGTCAAACTAAATTAAGCTTACCTCACTTATGGCTACAGGCTAAATATTGCTATCGGGGGGTTAAAGTTAGCAACTAGTTAAAGGTTATCAGCCACTTTAATATTTTACTTGTTTTATGAACTGAATTTATCTGCTGGATCTGTAGGATAAATATATTTTTTTGAAGAAAATGCAATGTTGGTACTCTTTTTACTGGTGTGCGCATGTGTATAGGCCCAGACGCTACCGCTACAACCTAGCGAGTGTCAAGAACGTTCAACATTCGTTAAATAATGGCAGCTAAACGAGTGTGAGGAAACAGATGGTGTCATGTGGGCACAGAAGCTAGGTTGTCTTGAAAGTACTAATTTTGGTGTCTGCCAAAATGTGGTCAATAGTTGGGTACAACGTTTGCAAAATTTAATTTATTGTACTCAGATTTTGATAATTTGTTCTTATATTAATATAACTCTACAAATAGCTTGTCAGTTTATATAAAAGTGTGAATTAAATGTTCTAACTTTATATAGTTAGAGCCTGGGCCTGTGCTTACTAAACACGTGAACCAAGATTTTAACCTAAAAACAGATTCTGATAGACGAAACCTCATTAAAAAACGTGTCACTATGGCAACAACCATTTTAACTTTCAGATAAAAGTTATCAGGTACTTAAATTTCCTGATAAAAATGTGATGGATAAATACATTTTATCTGGCAGATAAATGCTATCTTGCAATCACAAGACGCACTTTTAACTTATCCACCCGATAGAAATATTTATCTACCAGATTAATATTTATCTAGGAGTCATAAGACCGGCCCTTAACTAATTAACTATTCTTAATTAATCTCACTACTTTATTAATATTACCTATCTTTTAATACCTATCATAAACTTATGAATATCATTTGGAATTTTGTTAGAGATTATTTTTGGGTTTTTAGTATGATGCACTAAGTCAGTAGCTTTTTTAAATTAAAACTTGATTTATAAGTTTTAGTTATTCTTTTTTGATTTGTGAGATAGTGGTAACCTATCAATGACTTTTCATATGTATTGCCACTACACTGCCTCTCACCTCGTGGCCAAATCTGTCAGGAATCCTTATTGGGTTGGGGTTGAGTAGTGCAATATAAATGATGGTTCACGAATTGTAATTTATTTTGAATATAGATAGATGTTAACTACAATCTATAGGATGTGATGTAGTTTTGACACGTTTAGCTTGGAGATGTTAAGAAAGCTCACCAGCTACTGTCAATATCCTACCAGCCTCAACAGTCTGCACTCCGATCTGAAGTAAGTAGTTTATTCCCCATACTCGCAATCGTCCGACTAAAGTTCAGCTCCAAAAACCCAAGCAGTGGCTATAACTCGGCTTGACAAACACAAGTCTTTTGAGTTCTAGAAATGGCCATCCCCGCCATGCAGAGTTTCCTCCTCCCCTCAGAATAAAAATTATTGTTTTTCAGTCGAGACTGCTGATGTGTTAATGTGATGACAGTGACCTGTTTTATTGGGCATTAATCAGTTCTGTCATGCCCGAAAAATTTTTTATCCATGTCAAAAGGTTGATAAGCTCTGACAGTATATAAAAATGCAGTGAAATTCAATGTACAGTCAATACAAGATTTTTTCTTTTTGTTAAAAAATGATAAAAAATGTTTTAGATCAGTTAAAACATTTCACACAAAATATTTTTAAAAAAAACAGTTTTTGAGAATATAGCTTTTTGCAAACTTTTAAAAATAGCTATAAAAAGTATTGTCAATTTTAGTGGGATGGTGATTTTTTTATAAGTCTGTATTTTTTAAAATTAAATTGCAGCTGTTTATATTTTATTTTCTACATTTTAACACACAATTGAATTTTAAAAATTTCTTTCAAAATTATTATACTATCTGATCGATTTCTCTACATAGGAGAAAAAAACACTATTTGATTTGTATTATTCAGTATTTGTTTGAAATTTTACTATTCGACTCGAAAAACAGCTATTAGCACATGGGTTTTGAGCGATAAGATTTTTTTTTAAATAAACTTGTGAAAATTAGGGATTGAAAATTGAATCATAATTTTAATTTGATATTCCTTGAGTTAATACAGTGAGAGACAAAAATCTTCACATCACCAGAGAAAGAAGTTAGATAAGTATTTTTTAAGATACACATAATACATTTTGTACTAAATTGTACTTGACACAGTCTTGCACTAAGCTATATAATATGTTGTATCAGCCCTACAGACCTTCTTTATCTGTGTCCAATCAACATCCAGTTTGTCTGACCTCCACAACATTCAAATGACCATATTTCTGAACACTACCCTCACTATTGGGTTCCCCTTCCCGACCCTTTCTCTATTTTATTACTTGAATAGTGAATACAGGTATTAGTACCTAGTAGTTTATTATAATCAACTCCTATTAAGAGTCTCTTCTTACTTTAGACTTAAAAACAAAGAAGATAACCTATACTTAAAACAAGTGTCCAATGGTTAAAAAGACATTAAAATGAAGAGTCCTACTTGTACAAACTTTAATAAACTTATTTTTACTAATATTTATTTGTATTTTGCAAAATGCAAAAATATATATTGCCTTTTTAAAATTCTCCTGAATTCTCCCTTACTTTTCCAGGTGTATTTCAACTCCGAATACATCAGTTACACAATGGAACACAGAAATAGCCTTATATAAAAAGCTCAAAGCTGCCCAGCAGTGGCGCAGGAATGTTTTTATTTGGGGGGGGAGTAAAAATAACCATGTGCACTTATAGGGGTTAGCATTTTTTATATTAAAAAAAGAACAGGAAAATGTAATACAGCTGTCCCTCATACTACGCGAGTGATTGGTTCTGATAAATAATCACGTAACCCGAAAATGCAAGTGAAATGATTTTAACATGAGTGATATAGGCATTAATTCAAAGGAAATAAAAACCTAAAACTGGTAAATGAATGCCCTTTTTAAATTAAAACAAAAGTGTGAACTGTGTTCTTCTTTTCATTGTAAAATCCATTTTGTGTTCGTCCCTTTTATATGTTTCTATCCACCTTTTCTATACCTTCTTCCAAATATAATAAAGCGAAAAGATGTTTTCCTTATAGAGATATATATTCGTACCCTTATATAATACGTACCTTTGAGGACTATTAGTGGTTATAGTGATATACATCAAATTAGTTTATAGTCTGCACAGCATATGGTCTATTTACTGCTGCAAAGATGTTTTTATAAATTTATGAACCTTGACTCTTGTAATAAAAATTTAGCTTCAAGCCAAAATGGCTCACTAATTGAAATAGTCAAACCATTTTTTATCTGACACAACTACTTTTCCCACATGGTTATAGAGACTTTTTGTTGCAGTCTGTTGGTTACTTGAATAAATACTTTAATTGTTTATCTATATTTTGCTACAAAAATATTACTACTAGATTTCAACTATATTTTACATATTATAAAATATGAAAAATACAATAGATACTATTGTATCCAAGGCTCAAGAAAAGGCATATCCTTTTACTAGCCTACTTAGCTCACTTTTAAAGACAGAATTAAATAGCTGTATTAAAAAATAATAAGGAAGTTGTGTTGCGCGTTTCGCACTCCTTCCTGATGAGTTCCGATAGAATGAAACTTAGGTTGGAGGATCGGGCGATAACAATTGATTTTTTTCAGGAGGCAGCCATTACCTCTTTATCCAGTGGCAGCAATGTAAAGTGTGAACTGTGCTCTCCTTTTTATTGTAAAAGCCATATTGTGTTTGTTCCTTTTATATATTTTCTATCCACCTTTCCTGTACCTTCTTCCAAATATATATTACTAACTATCTCAAAAAAGTGAAAAGAGGTTTTCCTTATAGAGATATATAAAATAATAAATAACATACTGTAGATCATGATTAAGAAAGCATCTCTTAGTAATGATTAAAACTTATTAACAGCAAATATGGTAGAATATTAGTAATACAACATGTAAATACAGTAATATGAACATTAGGAAAAGTAAAAGATTCATTTTCAGACATAATTTTTTTAATTTTAAAGCAATCATAATTTTAGGGTGCGGCCTATTTTCGGTTGAACACAATATTTTTAAAACACCTTTAGTCAAAAAATGTAATGGTAAAGAAGATTTATGAACATTTTTAAGAATATAACTTCAAGACAAAATTAAATAACCAATTATTTAACGGAGATATCATTTAGATACTATAGTAGGAGAGTGGTGGAAGGATAGAGGAAGATGGAGGTATTTTTACTAAGCTGACCTGGCCACAGACTGGAAACATTTGATGGTGATAATGATTAAGAAAAAAATTTATTTTATTAAAATAAATAAGTAATTTCTTGAATAATATAGAAATTAACTACAATTTTTGAATCAAGTAAAATAAAAGTTGTTGATTTAAGTAGTAGGGGTGTACCAAGTCAACTTTTTCAACTTGAAGTGAACCCAAATCGAATATATGAAACATTCTCAAGGTAGAATAGAGTATGAATATTTGTTGTTAGTTATTTTACTCTTGAAAAATACGAGGCGTGTTTTTTAAGTAAGTACCGTTTTGAAATTAAAAACACATCAAGTGTACTTTTTTATCAATTTTATTTTTACTTGAAAGCCTGTACCTTAATCTACTTTTCAACATAATTTCCACCAATATTAAGGCACTTGTCGTATCATACAACCAGCTTTTGAATTCCATCCTCATAGAAATCTGCCACCTGATTTGATAAGGACTGCAACACGGCCGTTTTGAGGTCATCATCATTGTCGTGGTGCTGACCACCAAGATGCTTTTTTAAATGCAGGAACAAGTGGTAGTCACTAGGCGCTAGATCGGGACTGTATGGAGGGTGATCAAGTTGTTTCCAGCCAAATGATGCGATGAGATCTTGGGTACAATTAGCCACATGTGGACGGGCATTGTCATGAAGTAAGACAATCCTCTTACTCAGCATGACACACCTTTTGTTTTGGATTGCACGGTGCAGTTTAGTTAAGGTCTCACAATAGGTCTCAGAATTTATTGTGTCACCACGAGGCA
>CABFWB010009081.1:0-14650 GCA_902151455.1 Timema bartmani
ACTTGTTTTGTTTCGTTCTTGTTTAGTTGTGGACTTAGTTTCTTCTTGTAGCTTAATAGCATTAAACGCTACAAATGGACATACATTGTGTGTGTCATACGCGCCATTATAGCGTGTCATGTGGCAGACGAACTTTGAAACCCATTTTAATCCACCGAAAATAAATTATAAGTTGTAAAATATATACACATTAGAAAAATATCTGGAAATATATGCCAGGGAGACAAATCATATTACAATATATAGTTAATGTGTTGAGGACAATAATTATAGTTAGAACTCTTTAAATTCTTAAATTTAAATTAAATTATAATTATTATTTGAAGGTAAAATCACACATGAAAATATATAACAATATCTAGGGAGTTTGTGTAGAATAAGTTGTAACCTGTACTGTTTCTGTATAATAAATATTAATCTCTTTCATCATAATATTGCTCACTTACGGGCTCACACCATGGCCTGTTTTTATTATTAACTTCGGACCAATAATGAGTGAAACAAATATTGATGAAAGTAATTTATGTAGGGATATAAATGCTTGAAAGGATATGTATGAAAAGAACCCTTTTAAACACTTTACAAGTAACTTCCTCTCAAAAGCACATTTATGATATATCGAGTTTTATAAAACCAGACACCTAGGTAGTGTTTTAGGCTACAGGTCCTCATTAGGCCTCCTCTGTTAGTGTAATAATGTGTAAATTAACATAATAAATAGCTGTACTGGTGACCTATTTCCAGGATTAAGCAGTAGCTTGGCTTATAGCGTTTATGTTAATTTCAAGCACTTAAGTTAGATCTCGCTTAAGAAATCAAACGGTTATTTCCAATTTAGAAATGTTTGCGAAATGTTAAATTATAATGAATAAACTATTGTTTTTATGTTAAATATAGCGTGTATTGTTGATGTAGTACAATTACTCTAATAATAAATTATTGCTAATAATAAAAATTATGTGCTTTATAAGATCACAATTTAAAGATTAAATTTGGCTGAATCAGTGCTTCAGTAATTAAATAGCTCTAACCATCCCAATTATTCCCAGCATTATTTTTTTAGTAAATTTAATCATATTTATTTACAATGTTCAAATAAAATATAATAACAATAATCTGACACCAATTTTCTTGTTCACAGTAGCATATGTAAATAGTAGCCTGCCCCAATAATGGGGCACTGGGATCGAAAGGATAAAGATTAGATAAAGATTTTGTAAAAAGGTTTAGGATTTTGTCTAAAAAAAAAAGTGTAATTGATTTGTAAAACACAAAAATATATTATTTAATAGTATAACATATTCTGAACAAATTAAACAACTACAACTAGAATAATATGGTCCAGAAGTAGTTATTTAGCGAGAGTGAAACAACCCCTAATATTATATTTGGCAAACAACATAGCGTTTCACTGTTGTGTTATTACGACATTCCCCACATTGGAATAGTGTAGTTCTCTTCACATTGACCGAATTACTCAATCAAGTAATATAGCATCACACATTATATAGTCCTCTAATATCATGACTAATTTGTCTTCGCACAGCCAACTATTGCTAATATAATATTGGAAACTCTGTTCTGCTGGAGAATTGAACTAGTGTTATCTTTTCCAGAACCTCGTTTCCCAACATGTTGTACTTAGACTACCGCTCCATGAGCTCTTTGCTTCCTCTCTGTAAATAATTATTAATGGTTGGTATTGTCGTTACTTGTATTTTATAAATACAAGTCATATGTAAATCACTACTAAATAATTTTGGTGAGAATTGATTTTGTTTTCATTTAAGACTCAAAAAGGGTCAATTGGCTGAATAATTCCCACCAAGATGAATTTTTGCACACACGATTATTTAAGCGTTATAAGTAACGTCCTAAAAGTCCTCATCAATACCATGTTCGCTTAGAAAGAAATTCAAGGTCAAAAGTCACGAAAAATTGTTTTTCATGGATATCTCGCTTTCTATTGGTCAAACAACATACGGGCAGCCTTTTTGTAAATAACGCACTACTAAATTTCGATGCAAGGTGCATACTCCACTCCTTGTAGTCAACTACAAAGAATATTTCTCTTATAATTAGGTTATTAGATTTATGACATACATATCGTTATGGAAACTCAGTTTCTACATTATTTTAACTTTGTTTGTTAAGATTGTATTAAATAGTCCAATGGCATAAAAGGGGCCCCCTCTAATAACCCTTGGCATTGAGTCGCAGCAGCCTCGCATTTAATGCTGTCACCTGGGTCAGCCTATACCTCGAAATACCCAAACAACTCCAATGGCGGGTATTTGTTTTATTTGAGGAAAATATGTATCGGACGGTAGTACTGTGGTTGTTGGGTTAATAGAGGCGATGGACACGTTGAACATTTAAATAATGTATTTAGTGACTATCCAAGTTGATTGTCGTAAAGACCACACTCGAAAGAGTAGCATCGCGGCATTTTATTAGCACGTACTTCCTCGCATAAACAACTATATTTCCTTAAGCTGGGCAAAGGAAAAGTTGAGACGAAGATATATTCTTGTGTTAGCATCGAAAATTTTCTCACTGTAAGGAACACCTTCTAGTTTTGCATGCTATCACTGATGTGGATGTGATACGGCATCTGCGATCTTTAATAAAGGAAAAGTTGCTTGAGAAATGTCAAGATTTGCAGCATTCAGCAGAAGTATTTAAGCAAGAAAATTGATCACCAAATGTAATTGGGGAAAATGGAGTATGTTTTCTTTTGGAAATGTATGGAGCGCCAATCTCAGAAGTTTCTAATGATAACTATCGATACCTGCGCTTCACTTAATCGACAAGACTCAAAACACCTGACAAATTATCATCCCTCCCACTAACAGCTGGATCTGCTGAACAGCATCTTTATCGTGTGTACTACCAGGTACAAACTTGGTTGGGCAATGAGTTAAACCCTAAAGAGTGGGGATGGGTAATAATTAATGATACTTCTTTGGAGCCCATAGTGACTTCACTAACGCCTGCGTTGGGTGTACTCCTCAGCTTGATTTTTTGTAACTGTATGAAAGATTGTGGGTCTAACAGACTGTGGCTGCAGAAAAATCGGATTGCCATGCTCCATAGTTTGTGGTCATTGTCATGGCCCATCATGCCTAAATGTCTCTCCTGATGTTGATTCTACTGATACTTCTCTTGATATAAACATAGAAGAAACAGAAAACGATGTAATGAACCCCATCGATAGTTTAACACTAAATTTATCAGGGGAAGGTAATGCTGAAAAAGACAAAAAGGAGGAAATGCCAGAGGTTGAAGACTATGAAGAGGAAGAAGTGCCAGATATGGAAGACAATGACGAGGAAGAGTTATAATTCATGTGTAAATATTGAATCGTTTTCAAAACATGGATTAAGCCTACCGGGTGAACCTTGTATAGTAAAAATGCGCCATGCATTCTACCTTGAAGGTGGTGGGAAAACGAGTGAATTCCTGCTATTCTGTTGGGTTGATGTTTTGTGGACAGCATAACGTGAAAACGGTTGCCCCTACGTGAAAAATGGGGAAGATCTTTTCGTATAGAATTTCCCATTCCAAAGTTTTGTATCAGTCATAATTGTCGCCCGACCAATAGGAAGCGATATATTCATGAAAAAACATTTTTCGTGACCTTTGAAAATATCTTTCGAAGAGAAAATAATATCTATGGGGACTTTTTTGGACGTTGCTTACAACGCCTAAATAAAAATGTGTGCAAAAATTCATCTTAGTGGGAATTATGCCGCAGATGAATGGTTAAATGTAAGTTTATTTTCTTTCATTCTTGGGCTAAAGCAGTTTATATTCGTGGTGGTCACACCTCAATTACACGTTTAAGACAAATATTCAATCACCTATTTAGATGTTTGCTGATTGAAGCTATTCAGGCCTGCTATGGAAAAATCTTGGCTTGTACCACAGTCACTTCTTTGTCAGTCCTTCCCAAAGAACCAAGTATAAATTGTGTTCATCAGTTAATTATAGAAGGTTGGTAACCACTGTTCCATAACTATAGTAAGTTACTTAAGCCACTAAATGAGAAGGCAGTGTGTATATACTCTACCTTTCATGATGTCCCCTGCAGAGAATATCTTGGATAGACCAATCTTTCCATCGAAAGAGAATTGTTAGAAGTATACGAGAGATTTGCGTGCCAGCACAAAATGTTGTGTCACTAACCAACTGAAACAAAATCACCATTAATGAGTAAAGGTCGCAATTGCTTATTGACCTATCAATTGTTGTTCTTTCCATAGCTTGAGCGCTAGCTATAAGTTTGGAGAGCTTGCATGCATAATTAATAGTATTATAATTTTTTATTTCAAGAAATAAACAACAATTTAAATTATAAAATACATTCCGAAAATAAATTTGTAAGTAGTTGATAAATGCACCAACCCTCTTTGAAGGGGTAATTTATTGACTCTACTTTCATTTTTTCTGTCAGCAAATTATAATTTTTGAACGCTGTATCAAATTTTGAATGATTTTAAGAACTTAAAGTTACAATTACTTCGAAACTCAGAAAATGTGACTATATTTTAAGTAATTTACTATTCATAAACCAATTTTATTACTTGTTTATACCCTGTAGCATTTGGCTACAAGAGTAGAAGAGTCATGTCATAAAATGTATACAACTTACCCGGTTTCACCATCCCAGCTTCAATGCACTACAAGTTGGAGATAAACAATAACACGTGCAGGCTTAGCCAAGACGCGATAAAGACTGACCGCCTGCCTCAAGGTTCGAACGGTGCCCACTGGCTGCGTAGTGAAAGTGTTCCAAGGATCGTAATTGTGAAGATATGCTGTTCTACCTTATTCTAGAAATGTCCAGTTCCATGGAGAATATAGTGGAAGAAATTGTGGTCAATCGCATCCCTTCCTTGGTGATCCATAGGTCTTTGCCCTCCTAATATCCCGTTCTCCAATGTTCTCTGGATGTTCTTGTGTATATATAATGGTAACGGGGCAACTTGTCGTAACTCTTGGTCACTCACTCTTGGTAATGGCTTCATTGAGGGAATAAGAAGCTGAGGCTTCGTGTTAATAAAATGTAATAACAAATTCAATTTCGACTTAATATTAATTTTATATAAACATGCTTTGTTTTTAACCTTTCAAAATTCACGTTTCGGCCCTATTTAAAATATTTAAAATGGGTAAATTATTTGTCATATAAATCTTATGTCGATGTTAATTTTTGTCAAGGATAAAATAAAAAATATCAAATTTTAGGTGAATATCGATAGTTATATTTCTGTGTAAAAATCGAAACTTAGATTTTGTGGAAATATCGATATTTAGATGTTTGTGGGAATATCGTTGTTTAGATGTTTGTAAAAGTTGATACGTTAATGAGGGAAGTTATGGACTCATTTGATAAATTGTTAAGAGAGATATAATTTTTGTAATTATCTTTTTTGTAGAAATTATGTAAATTTGTAATGTGGTCAGTGCAGAAAGAAATAGTATTGTTAGTATTAAATTTTGCTCATGCTATGGTTTTGAGCTTGAAGCCGTATTTAACTTTAAAATTGTTCTTTAATCCAAGCATTCATATGCAGAAGCGATATAGTTGTATTATAAATCTAAAGCTATCAGAATAATATCATTAGTTTTCTCTATTTGTCGTCTCATACATATTCATATTTTTATACTCAATTAAATATATTTATAAATAAATATCAACAAAATATCTTCAATTTTTCTTTAAATTGTTATGATACCCTAAGGTTATTTTTATGTATTTCCCCATTTTTTGCTTTTGAACATATATACATCTATATAGTAGAGTTACATTGAGGAAGGCCGTCTATTTATTATTCCCGCAACTGGTGTGAGTTGCGCGCTCTGAGTTTCGAATGTTTGTCCTAAGATATTCAAAGTCAGAACTCCAACCATTCACTCCTATTGCTCTTTTTCTACCCCTTTTTTTATTTTATTTTCGTTTGGGCCTCCTTCTACGTTTTATTTTGGTTAAGGAGGGTTCAACCCCTTATAAGAGATTTGTTTGGGAGTCTAGCTCTGATTATGACAGTAAGTGGTAGGGGGATTTGGTATCTTTATTTTTAAAACGTATTGTTTTATAAATATGAACATTTTATGTTAAATTACTGAAGAGTTGAAGACATACTGTACTCTTAGACATAAATAATGTATGGTTATTGTAATCAATGTAGATCATGTAGCCTTGATTTATAGTAAATGTAATTACAACGAATTAATTGAGATTGTAATTTTCATCAAAAGGATTAAGTCCAAACTCTATTTAAAATAAAATAAAACTGTTTTCTTTGAATACTATCAACATTTGAACAAATCATAGTAGAGTGCAACACTACACAAATGTTTCTCATCGACCATTGTAGCTTTGTGTCAGTTATGTGAACATAATGTAAATGATGATGATAATATTTAAGATTCATCTAGTTTAAATATATTTTACTTTTTTTTAAAGTTTATTGTTAGAACTGTTTAGTTTTTTGGCACTTACTAACTGTTCAGGTTATACGCATGTTTATCTAAATAAACTTAATCTTGATTACATTGTGATATGGAGCTGCCATCTATATTATCAAGTGTTCAATTGTTTTGACCAGTTTTACTTTACCACTGCTGACTCAACTTCACAGTTCAGTGACGTCATTCGTATGCACTAAGCTCTCTAAAACTTCTGCGAGAGCAGCTTAGTTCGCTCGCGGAAGGATTTATTTCCGCTGGTAGAAAGAGTTCGGGTGAGAGCCGTGAGGAACCTCGTGTGGTTGGGAACAAGGACTAGTTAATTTTGTTTTGGAATGGAGGGTTGATCGATACCTTACCCTTAAACAAGGGTGGTTAAAGACGGTGTCAGAAAAGAGAGATAGCGAAGTTTGTTCCCCTAAGAAACACGAACTCGGTGTGTTGGATTGTAAATTAGATTTAGGCTATAATGACTGCAAGTCTAATAATGTAATATACGTCACCGAGTTTTGTGTCGTGAAATTACTTAACCGGCGTGGATATTAATAAGATCTAATATACAAAAGAAAATAGTTTTTTGAACAAATGGAACTTGGGTTGTCTAAAGTAGTACTTCTTGCATAGTAGTACAACGAATTAGTACAATATTTACTGTTAAATTTTGGGAGTGGTGAAGCATTTAATCACATTTTTGACGCATGCTGGACCAGATTCGAGTCGTACCAGACTTCCCAGCAGTGAACCTGGTGTAATTCTAACTACTCGGTTTAACACCTGGTTCTTATTTTTATACCATCCACCATTCACACTATAAACTGCTTAAACAGTTATATGGTTGGAGAGAAGTGTTATAATTACATAATTAGTAATTGTATTAATAATTATATATATGATGGTTGGATTTGGTCTGTACTTCTCAACAGAATAAACTAAAACTATAAGTCTAAATTAATGATATATCACTGAAGTTTACAAGTAGTACTTTAAGTTGTTTTTTTTTAATTTTACGTATCGTTATAACTGTCACGCCTGTAATATTTAAATAAAAAATATTCAAGTCAATTAATGTTCCAAAATTATTTGTCAACAAAGCTTTTTTTAACCATCTCAATTCCAATAACTTTATTAGAGTTTGCGTATAACCCGAACGGTTAGTAAGACGCGGTGCTAATAGTTATAATAGAGTTATTTTGATGATCATCCAAGTGTAATACTATCCACAAATACAAGTAGTTCAGCTGTAAAGCATAAATCCAATCAAACATATTTACAGTAACTCTACATTCTCTAGTGTTCCTATAAGAAACATAGACATGAACAGGCTTAAACTGAATATGTCTAAGGAAGGAAAACATAAAAGAATATCTTAAACACGGGTCGGTATTTTTTAATTTAATAAACAGCGATCGAAATAAAATTGATGTGAATATGTTTTTTATTAATTTGGGTTTTTCAATAGGCCTATCATATGTTTGTTGCGTCCTAGGTGATAATAGTGTTTGATATCTCCGCTAGGGGAAGAAGTGGCAGCTGTGTCTGTGTGTGAGAATTAGGAAGGACTCCTGGTTGAGCGGTGGAGCTGGATGGTCAGAGATGTTATAGCGTAATACAAAATAATATTGTGTACATTTCATTAATAAATCAACAAAAAACATTGGTCCTCCAAACCGAGATTAGTTAGTGTAAGCAGCACTTTTAAAGTGCATCGCAAAAGTGAGCAATGTGAAATGCAGTCAAACATGTGCAACAATCAAAACGTGCAAGTACAACGAAGTCAATTTTAGTGTTATCCAAAACAATTTCGATGAGTGCATTCATATTTCCTTCATATAGCTTTCCACTGACCAACATTGATTTCAAATCCAATTTCAATATAATTTACAAGTGAATTATTCATTATTTACATTTGATTCCTTTCCTAAGACAAGCCAAAAATATATGTGTAAAGTGTAATTTAATATCAGTGTACGAATCATGGATGTGGAAATCAAAAAACTAACTTTACAAAGAGGCCAAATAAAGGCATAAACCACTATATTTAAAACATACTTTGAGAATTTCAATCACAATTAATTAATAGTTCAATTGAAATTAAGATTATCAAACCTAGAACAATGTTGGACAGATTTTGAAAATGTACAGTTACAAATTTAATCACTTGACTAGTCATTATTACATACACATGAAAGGAAGACATTTGTGGATACATATTTTGATCTCGCAGTTTCAGCAGAGACATACATTCAAGCTCATGCAACTGTCTTGTTGTCAAACGAAGCCACCCCTACGACAGTCACACCCTAGCATATACAAACCACACACAGACAATCCGTTAGGTTGTCAGTTATTAATTTACCAAACTTCAAGGAAATTACGACGAATAGTTGGGTTTTTATGACACGTTTCAATCACTTATCCATACCAATAGTGAGTTAACGAACATACAGAAACTTTACTCTCTTAGAGCGTTGATGAAAGGTGATTCAATCTTTAGAAAGTTCAGCCAACAACTATGATATAGCTTGGACTCTATTGAAAATAAGAGAATTATTGTGGGCAAACATGTGCAGGCTTTGTTTGAGTCACCACGGGTGGAAAAAGAAGTGTATGGATATCCACGTCAACTCCTAGACGAAACAAATAAAAATTTGAGAGCTTTGAATTGAACTCTTTGTACCAACCGATATAAACGGGGGACACACTATTGATATATCTTATCACAAACAAATTATATAACACAACACACCGTGAATGGGAAACTTCAATATCAGGGAACAAGCTGCTGAAAGTGAAAGATCTTACTGAGTTTCTACAATATAGATGTCAAATATTAGAGGCGGTTGAATCCATATTACTTAACCTTAAAGATGTCAGAAAACAGTCGACTTTGCTACTAGATGATAATACTTCAATATACTACAATCAGGAAGCCGACACACGGGCTTATATCAAATCTTCAGGAGTAGAGTTTCAAGGTCAAACGACAACAACCAGTGCACATATATCTCAGAGTAGGCCAGTCAGAGTATTGTTATCAACAGCGTTGATTGACATGCTAGATGTCAATGGAGACCCACATGTTTGCAGAGTTTTACTAGATTCAGGTTCTCAATCAAATTGTATCACAGAAGAGCTTGTACAAAGGCTTGGTTTGCGAAGTATTAGGGGTTTCTCTTCAATATCGGCCATAGCGCAGTTAACAACTAAAGCGTCAAACATCGTTCAATGCAAATAAAGTATAGATTTAATGCATACTCAGCTAATTTAGATTTTCTAGTATTGCGTAAAATCACACAAGATTTACATGTCACTTATGTAGACATACCACATTGGTTAATTCCAGCTACAGTTAACCTTGCAGATCCAAACTTCGTCGTATTGGGTAGGGTGGATATTTTAATTGGAGCAGAACTATTCTTTGAACTTTTGCTCAGGTCAAATTAGAGGTTCATAGGGTGCACCCATTTTCCAGAAGACAATTTCGGGTTGGATAGTTTCAGGCGAGAATGATCTAAGAGCATCTTCAGAGCCACATTCAACTTCAATTACACACGCTCATACAAACACATTGTGTCATTTTATCATGACAGATAATCTTTACAGACAGCTACAACAATTCTGGCAGTTAGAGGATTGTTCTTCTACACCGTGTCAGTCTAGTGAAGAGTCATCATGTGAGGAACATTTCAAGAACAACTTCAAGAGAAATTCACAAGGACGCTTCATAGTCAAATTGCCAACTAAGGAGAACATAGCTCTATTAGGTGATTCTATGAACAATGCAGTATACCGATTCCAACATTTAAAGAGGAAGTTTTCAAAACACCCCAAACTCAAAGACACTTATATTAGCTTCATGAACGAGTATGAGATTCTAAATCACATGCAACCAGTCTCAAACCAGGAAATTGACTCTTCTTCTGGAAAGGCGTATTACCTACCATATCACGCGGTAATAAACGAATATTAGGCCAACAGTATAAAAACACCTATTTTAAAAATGACCATATTCAGATTACACATATTTGACATGACTGCTGACATTACAAAGATGTATAGGCATATACAGGTGGATCCAGCAGATACTCATCTACAAAGAAT
The DNA here is from genome assembly GCA_902151455.1 of Timema bartmani. Classification (NCBI taxonomy): domain Eukaryota; kingdom Metazoa; phylum Arthropoda; class Insecta; order Phasmatodea; family Timematidae; genus Timema; species Timema bartmani. The sequence continues at coordinate 10,576 of CABFWB010009081.1, forward strand.
TCTCTGGTGATATAACCCTTAGAAACATATCCAGATATTTTGGCTTACAACAGTAGCTTATGTTACTGCTTCAGCACCCTTTTTAGAGATAAGATGTCTTCAACAACTTGCTTCAGATGAACAATATAACTTTCCGTTGATGATGTGAGGAAAAGTGCAAACTCTATATCTGAAGCTCGGGCATTTTGAGAGAAACTCACAGACATGCTGCAACGTAGAGGGTTTCAATTGAGAAAATTTTGTTCAAACAATTTAGAGATAATAGCTTATCTTGACATGGAAATGAAAGCAACTCTTCATAGGATCCATAAGGATGATGGAAGATATATCAAAACATTAGGTCTATTGTGGAATCCTACTCAAGATTATTTTCTTTATTCAATAGGACAGTACAACATTGTGTACAAGTGTTAAAAATGCAATGTACTTTCAGATATAGCACACATCTTTGACCCACTAGGACTTATTGGACCAGTAATACTCAAGACAAAGGTTTTCATTCAACAATTGTGGCAACTCAAGATGGACAGGAATGAACCCTTACCCACAACTCATCTCACAGTATGGACTACATATAAGGATGAGTTAATTCACCTAAATCAACTTCAGGTACCTAGAAGAGTCCTATCAGGTGAACATCCATTTGACATTCAAATTCATAGATTCTGCGACGCTTCAGAGGTCTCCTATGGTGTGCGCATCTAAATCAAATGCACAGATTATGCAGGAAACACCAGCATAAATCTATTATGTTCTAAGTCACGTGTTGCACCACTCAATAAGGTGACATTTCCCAGAATTGAACTTTGTGCATAGTTGTTGTTGGCACAACTAGTGAATAAGACACTTGCTTATCTTAATTGCAACTTCAAAAAATGCATTTTATGGTCTGACTCGACCATAGTCTTAGCATGGTTGAATGCACATTCCACCCAATGTAAAACATTTGTAGTTAACCGGGTAGCAGAGATTAAAGAGTTAACAATGACGTATAAATGGTCACATGTACTTTCTCAAGATAATCCTGCTGATTATATTTCCAGAGGTATGACACTCAAACAAATATTTAGTGCAAAATTATGGTGGCATGAAACACCTTGGCTTTTATATGAACCGGATTCTACGCCATCTTGTGAGCCAGAAGACTCAGTCGACCTAGCACAAAGGATTAAGTATGTTCAACGCACTGAGTTTACAGCAAAGCTATGTGACTTATTGCATTCCAAGCAAGCTAGCCCAAAGAGTAAACTCAAAACATTGTCTCCAATCAACGATAAAGATGGCCTCATCAGAGTTGGAGGCAGAATTCAAAAGGTTTTAGCACAATACAATCAGAAACATCCAATTGGCCTACCCACTAAGAATAAACTAACGTACTTGATCGTACAACATGAACATTTGAAACAATTACACGCTGGGCCACAGGAACAATTTGCAGCCATACGACAAGTATACTGGCCACTATACGGATGCAATTTAACACGTCGGATAGTTCATAATGTGTCAAATTTGTCAAGGCTAACCCTAAGTCAATGCTTAAACTCATTGGTGAGCTACCAAAGTATAGATTACAACCAACGCGACCATTCTTACAGATTGGAGTTGATTATTGTGGTACAGTGTACATCAGACCTAGTCGTCGACGTGGAAATACCACAGTAAAAACCTACATAGCAGTTTTTGTCTGCTTTGCAACAAAGGCAATGCATATAGAATTATAAAACGATCTGACCACAAAAAAATTCCTTGGGGCCTTAAAACAGTTTATATATCACCGAGGCAAATGTTCTCATATCTAATCAGACAATGCAACAAATTTGTAGGTGCCAATCGTGAACTTCAAGAACTTCACAATCTTTTTACATCTAAGATTCATCAACAGAAGGTAATGGATTTGTTGACAAGAGACAAGCTCGAGTGGCATTTCACTCCCCCGCAATCCCCTCATTTTGGAGGACTCTAGGAAGCTGCAGCTAAATCAGTGAAGTATCATCTCAAACGCATTGTGGGAATTGCTTCATCAACATATGAAGAGATGTACACTTGTCTAACATTAATAGAGGCTTGTCTTAGTTCCCGCCCTTAAGCTCTCATGTCCTCTGATCCCAATTACCTGTCCTCCTTAATACTGGGACAGTTCCTAATCGGCGATGCACTCACCACCGTGGTGGAGCCAGACCTACAAACAATAAACATTACTAGACTCTCTAGATGGCAGCGAGTGCAACAGATAATGCAGCATTTCTGGACTCACTGGTCCAGGGAATATCTCACCCAGCTCCAAAAAAGGGTCAAATGGACAAAGGAGCAACCAAGCTTGAAGAAAGGGGGTATGGTTCTCCGCCGAGATGACCACTTCACCCCCTCTCCCTTTCAAATGGAATGTAGCTCATATCATTGAACTTCATCCATGAAGCAACGGGTTGATGTGTGTTGCCACCATCAAAACATCATCGGGAGTTTTAAAATGAGCCGTTGGAAGACTGTGTGTACTCCCAATGGAAAGTGACACACGTTCCTATTGTTCATGTTTAAAACTACAGTTCTAGTCGACGTTATGTATTAAGATATATTTATACATATACTATTCATTGTATGTGTATGTGCTTGCTTACGTTTATTGACATGTGTATTACTTTTAGCGTTTGTATATAATGTTTAGTCAAGCATATCCAGTTAACTGTTGAAAATACTTCCTTTCAAGGTGGGTGGCATGTTGCGTCCTAGGTTATGAGTGTTTGATACCTCCGTTAGGGGAGGAAGTGGCAGCTGTGTCTGTCTGTGAGAATTAGGAAGGACTCTTGACCTGGATGGTCAGAGATGTAGCGTAATACAAAATATTATTGTGTACATTTAATTTATAAATCAACAAAATACAATGTTCACTACCTCGAAAACATCTTAACCCAAATTTCGCCTAAAAAGAGTAAGTGGCCATATGTATAAGTGGCACTTACTTTAGGTTGGTGGGGGGACACAATGTATTGAAGCTATTATACCTGTACTTTTCCTTACTGGGAATTATATCGGTACTTTTAATGTGTACCATGGTATACCTTTTAAATATGACATAGGTCTGGTTTTAAAATTGAGCTTATACATCTGACACATATCTTGTGCCCTATATTATAATTTTACTTAAAATATTTTAAGCTTTTGTTAAAATTATTTGCTAATTTAGCACAAAACTATAGAACATATTATGTAATTACTGAATAGCCATAGCAGTGTTAACCCCAAATTCACAATATGTGTTATAATAATGTTATCTTTACATCAATATATTGCTGAAGGGTCCTCTTTGATACAGAATTCCTCTTGAAGTAAACCTGTCGTATCTTGTTGGCCAACTCAGCTTGTTTCTCGGGACTTTTGTCCCTCAAGGCTGCAGGTATTGATATTTCAAAGTTACTCTCCAAATTGTGTAGTAAACTATCTTTGTCAATCCTGAGGAGCACTAGGAATATGACCACCTCATGGAGTGTGTTTCCGAGAATGAGTGGCAAATCGTTGATTTCACCAGCTCCATTGGTTTCTTGACCAGGAATGATTGTGGGCCTTCACCTTCCACTGTTGGCACGAAGGAAAAAAGCTATTCCAAATCTTTTATCCTAGAAATATATTATAAATATCAAGAAGTTATGATTACTCAATATGAAGAAAAATAATTGTAACCATGCTCTTAAACTATCTTTATTACATGATAATTTTTTAATATATTATAAATAAATTAGGGTGCAAGGGTGTATAAACTGGGTGGGTCCTTGGGGTCTGGCCCCCCAACTGGAATTCATTGAACCACCCTAAAGGGAGGCTCACTCATACATACAGAAAATGTGTAGCAATTTATATGTTTTTACTTTTACTACATTATAATGTAAATGCCTTCAACCAAATACTAGTTTATTATTATTTTAAAATTCACCTTCAATATGTAACTTGTAACTTTCCAATTGTAAAATTAGCTCTGTCAACATTTCAAATTGGTACTGTGAAAAAAAAATGTACTATTGTGTCTTATCAACAAAAAGGTAACGTCGAGATTAATAAAAATTTATGTGTTGGGCGCCACTCC
>CABFWB010009082.1:0-14649 GCA_902151455.1 Timema bartmani
AGATAACCCCCATAATAGCAGCATCACCATTCTACCAATCAAACAAATAAATAAAATGATTTTAGGTGAACCCAGGTCCAATATTTATAATTCCTTCTTTGAAAAGAAATTTAATATTAATCCCAAAAAGGAAATTAATATAGTTTTACAATTACTATATGGACACTTCCATGTTGTATTTCGCGCGCAGGTGCACCTTAAGAAGTTACCTCCGTACCTTCATCCTATGGACTTTTGATGCTGAGTTGTAGTGATATGATACTTTTTTTTAGGTGTAATGCTCTAAAAATTACATAATCTAGAAGTGACATACGCTGGCTATTATAGTGTAAACTGTCCTTGGATGATTACTAGCCTGGTGTTTTGTTTCCCCAGCGACTCCTCTCATTCCAACGTTGACTCATGATACCCCATTTCCTATCATCCTATCAAACTCCAGAAGTGTGCTGAGCACGCTACTTTGGTCCCTGGATGGACCAAGGGGGTCGCGGCTCCAAACAGTCATGGACGGTCCAGCGCTTACTCAACTTAAGAAGTCTGTGGTACGAAATGTGTCCATCAGGATATAGCTAGATCATAATATATAATCAACAATGTTGATAGATCACACTGGTGTATTGCGAAAAAATTCAACCAGGGCACAGAGAGGGGAAACGATGAGGGGAAGTTTGGCCACTGGACTGTTCTGGAAGGGCGTAGAACTGAACGATTTTCTTGTGGCCAAACCCCACAAGTCAGACTTTGACTAAAGAACACGAGGATTCGAGCTGGTGTCGGTGCTCAAGGTAAGTACAGGAGTTGTATATTAACAAAACTGGCTATGCCCATTTAAAAAAAATTAGGTTAAGCTGGTTCTGGTTAAAGTTGGTACGTCTGATTCTGATCTTCCAAACGGTATGTCTCAAAACTGGCCTTAGCCTATTTGAAATCGATGTTAAAAATTCAAGTCACTATCAAAACTCACCATGTCCATGTGGTTGTGAATATTGAAACTTGACATGTCCAGTCACTAACAAAACTTACCCTGTCCTTCTGTTGTGTAATGGGTGTATGAAGTGTTATTTTCAAAACACAGTCATGTCCATGTGAATATCGTTTATTTTTAATATCCTAGTTATTTAATTTAAAGAGTTTGAAAATCAATTACTGTATATATTTTAAGTTGGTAGACTGTCCAAACAAACACCAGCTGTTTTTCCCGCCTAATGGGGTTTATTATTTAAATGTTATTGTGTGAGATAGTGACAAGTGTTACTGTTTTAACAGTAGGTTAAAGCTATCTGTTTTGTTTGAGAGTGCTTTACAGTGTATTAATAAGTATTTTATACAAGATTTTACAATGGATGATTCGGGAAATGTTTCTTTTCAACCTGGGTCAGGAAGAAAGCGAAAAAGGAACTCCGATACATGGAAGGCTAATGTTAAGGAAAGAGATGGGTAAGTAACATACCTTTATACAATAATCTTTGTGTGAATCACCACTAGGCCTAATTTATCTTAGCCTAATCCTATAAAACCTAGCTTACTTAAAGCCAATCCTAAAACTAATTATATAATAATATAAATCCCTTTGCTTCCACAGCTCTATTGCTAACCTAAGACCAGTGAAGTCTGATGAATACAATGTACCAATTTTCAGCAAAACAATCGTTCTTTACTTTTTATTTCAGTCTCTAAAGTTTTTTAGCTCAAATCAAGCCAAAATATGGTCACAAGACCAAGGAATTTCATAGTGGTAGCTAACAAACCGAGATGTTAATCATTTCCACAGTACTTTTATAGTGTTCCAAAGAAAATGGCACAAAATTTATTCATATTGAAATATACAACGGCAAGTTTCCCGACAAGACCTAGATCAAGGACTACATGCACCTGACAAAAAAAGAAAGTAAAAAGTCTTGCTCAATAAAGTAGTTAGTTAAAAAGGCTGTTTTAGCACCTAGAAAAAAATAAACACATGGTCCCTGCTTGGAGGACAACATTCCTCAATATCTTACACATTTCCAAAGCCCGAGTACAACGCATTTGCAAAAAATATTTTGTATGATGGATGTCTTCCTAGTGATAAACGAGGAGGGGACCGCCACAGTGAAGGATTTGAGTCAAAAAAAGCAATCAATGAAGAAACACATTATTGCAGGAGTAAGACTGAATCCAGGGATTACGTGTCAAGTGACCTTAATATTAACAAAATTTGGAAACACTATGACGCATCCGTTGATGCGTGCCTTAAAGTTAGAAATACCTACTTCAGAAACTATTTTAATAGAAATTTTAATATTGGCTTTGGGACTCCTTCCACAGATGCTTGTTCGATGTGCATAATGCTGAAAGAACAAATCAAGCATACAACCCTAGACAGTGATAACATAAAGACAATGACTGAATTAAGGATTCACAAGCTCAGAGTTTCTGAATTTTATGACATATTAAGGAATAGTTAAGAAAATGTTATGATTATGTCTTATGACTGCCAAAAAAACCCTTGTTTTACCTAAAGTGCCAGACCAAGCGGCTTACTACTCCCGACATTTATAATACTACAATTTCAACAACCAAAGATAATGTTTCTCGCTATGTCTGGAAGGAAACTGACGCACCAAAGGTATTTAAGGAAATAAGCTCAGCTGTGCATCATCGTCTGTGTAACACTGACCATACTGGCAACATAAGGTGAATTAAGTTAAAGTCCGATGGTTGCGGAGGGCAAAATAAGAACGCTGCTATGGTGGCTATGATTTCATACTGGCTGGTTCATAATGCCCCAGAAACTATTATGGAAGTTACTATGATATTTCCCGTGGTGGCTCACTCTTTTATACCACCGGGACATGTGTTCGGCCATATAGAGAAAGTATTAAATGTATTAAAAGTATTAAATATTTGATGACCATGGGACAGTAATCAACTATGGAATAAATAGTAAAATTTATAACTGGAAGTCCACAAAAGGTGAAACATTAAAAGCACCATCTTCTTGGCAATTTAAGTTTAACTTGTACAAAGAAAATCTATGCTTGAAGAAATAAGTGTGGCAGAATCATTGTTCGTGGAGAGCAAAATAGAAATGATTTTGGAACGTACAAGGGGTACGCAAACGAGGGAAAACTATTGCTTCAATGAATTTAATGGAACTAAATAAACCTAGAATCACAACCAAGCGACAGAAATTGATTGATGTAGACAATTTATCAGAAAAACACTTTGGGGCAGATCGGCGTCAGCTTCAATGGCACAAGAATGTTATTGACACTGAATGTTAACCTCAAGTGGATGAAGAAAACGTATGTGAGCCAGTAATAGAAGTCAATGCTTTAGAATAAAATAATGAAGGACTGTCACTGTCTTTTTAATCATACTTATTGTGATTTTATTCAAATAAAACTTATTTGTAAATAAAGCTTGTTTGTTTACGGTTTTTATTAGTTTCAAAACTTGCTAAGTCAATGTGTTATTGGAAACAAAACGGACCATATCCAAAGATCAGTATCAAAAGTCGCCATGTCCATTACAACTCCTTTAATAAATGAATATTTACTGGCAGAGTTTTAATATTACTGCAGAATAATTCAATTTCACCATTGTATTTAGGTGTTTAATGAAAAAAACTGAATTTTATATTAATATTATGTGCTCAAACATATTTATTTAAATTTCTCAAAACATTTTTAAGCGGACATAGCCAATTTTGTTAACATACACCTCACTGATATACTATTATTTGTGTACGAGTAGCATAGCTGACTACGCTACCTATACCCGAGAAAGCGGAAATAAATATTTTCTTCATAGGAACTGCAGTTTTATCAGAGGTCATTGTAGAAAACGTTACTTTATGACCTATTATAATTTCAAGTTTTATATTTCTAGGATGCTTAGGAATGCTTGAACAATTCATATGGACAGACATACATCAAAACAATATTGAATTAGATCGTTTAACATTCGGCAGCCAACTTTTTTTATAATTCTTGCTTGTACAATATCGAGCAAACCATTACAATTCTAAACCAATAACTTCAATCAATTAAAACACATTACATTTTTGAAACAAAATATTAGTCGGCCCACAGACTGGGTGCACAAACAAGAGCAATCCACCGAGTGCATACCCTTTAACTAAGAACGATCATACGTTAAGGGAAGCAAAGTAATTTTCATTGTTACATAAACATATTATGAAAAGAGCATCACAGTAAATAAAATAAGAGCATAAATGAAATAATGAAACATAGACATTTAGTGCATCCATTTACCTGGATTATTTCAATTTTCTACCATATGAAGAAGTTTTTTCTAATAGTTTGGAAAATTTTAATCATTTAAAAAAAATCAATATTTTTTTAATATCTTGGATGGTCTTTGTATCTGCTTACAAATATTTAAATTTTATACCACACCGACAATTGTTTTACTGTACAAGTTTTTTAAATTCTTTCTTAGTCCCCCACTTTTTCCAAACTTTAATTATACAATTTAATTTTTTTTCTACTTTTCTATTTATCTGGATTAGTTTATCCACTTTCCTGCCATATTAAAATTTTCCACAACACCAAAAATTGTTTTATTTCTATAGGGTTTGAAAATTATTTCCAAAGGATATTGAGGATATTGAAATCCATACTGCTAAGCCACTAGTCCCATGGCCAAGTATTAGTGAAGTCAAAGAACCTATTAAGAAATTAAAGCACCATAAAACTCCAGGCATAGAGTCAGTACCATCAGAGTAAATAAAGGGAAGGGGTGAAATTTTAGTGATAGAAATTCATAAACTTTAATGTTCCATATGGAAACAAGATGTATTGACACAAGAAATTATAATGATACCCCATTTCAAAAATGGAGACAAAACAATTGTAATAATTATATAGGTATCTCACTGCAACCAACATGTTACAAACTTTTATCCAACATAATTTTAATGAGATTAACGCAATATGCAGAGGAAATAATTGGGGATAATCAGTATGGATTTAGACGTAATAGATCAACAACGGGTTATATTTTTACTACGCGGCAAATATTAGTAAATAAATGGTACGGAACTCCGCACGGACTTTTTCGCTATATTGTTTCAAAATGGAGATATTAACTCAAAATTTGGAATAAAATATACAATAGCAAACCCGAGAACAAATTGCGCTATACACGCGTAAAAATTTTTTGACTCACGGTTTTCAATTTCATAATACTATTAAAAAAAATTAACGTCTTTATTTGTATATTTTGTCCAATAAAAAATATTGTTATTGGGTCCCCAAGGGTAAACACTTCGTATTAAAATTTTGACTTACGTTTAAAATAAGTCGGAATTATATTAGGGGATGCACATATTATGGTTATTGCATTGCTATTAAATTTCTCTTTTATACATGTTGACTAATAAATTGGTAATTCTTGACTATTGAGTCTAAAATGAGAGAGATAGATCATTGCTGTACCAGGGGTTGATTCAGGAGGGTCGTAGTGGGCGCGCACCCCCTACAAATAATTAAATTAATGTTAAAGTTACTACTAGTTTTATTGTCATGTAATACTATCTCACTAACCAGATTTTATTTTAAAAAACTGTTATTGGTAATATTATCAAATGATTAATATACGGTACTTATTATAAATAGTTAGAGACAGTCACATTAAGTATTAAAATGGTGAAAATAGGCATTAATAAAATTACCCAAATTTAAGTTGCGCATCTCTCACCTTGTTGCACAAATATTGTTTAGGTTTAAATTTATTTTATCATTTTTATGATTACTATTTCAATGATTAATAATAAATAAAGATTTTAAAATAATTTATTTTTAAATAACGCGCTTTAAACAAAATCTTTGAATAATACCACAAACAAAACGTGTTAGTATGGCTTAGTGGTAACATTTCGACTTAGAATGAAAAATAACTAGCTATACTATAGAGTGGAATTAAAGTTAGATTATTCGAAATATGAATAATTCCACCTATTATGTCTAATTGATTAAATAGCTAAAAAATATTTATTTAATTATTGTTAAAATGTTTAAACTTATTTCTCTCTTACTAATCACTATTTGTTGATGTTGTTATTATTTGATTTTAATAAATTTCAATACTAATCGCAAATTTCGAGCTATACCTTTCATTAGAGGATTATTCTCAACTTTAGCGCTACACTGAAAAATTACTTAAATATTTACTCTCAAATTTTGAAGTATTTTTATGTCAAAACTTCTTGAGGTGCCCCCCCTCCCCAACCCGATCCCAATGGGAGCACCCACGTTTCTCCCCCCCTCACGAAAAACCTGGATTTTCCCCTGTGCTGTACAGACATTTCCCCTAAGAGGTTAAAGGAAAACAATATTAACTTCTTGAAATACTTACTTATTTGCTTACTCTATGTCATTAGAAAATAATTGCGTTTAAACTAAGTAGTATCTCTTCACAACTAAAGCTCACAAAATTGTATCAATATTTTACCAATATCTCAGAAACTATTGGTTTTATAAAAATATATTTCCAATAAAAGTATTTTTATTTTTAATAGACATACAATTTTATAAAATGTTATTTAGTATCTCAAATATAGACTGATTTTGGTAGGAAGAACAGTAGAAATTAGTTACTAAAGTTATTAATTTTTAAAAATATATCCATGCATAAAGTCATGTTATCTGCAGCTGTCACTTTTTATAGATCTTATCAATATCTATAGAATAACACAAATAATATAGTAAAATGTTATCAATGTTGGCCATAAAAAAATTTGTTTGCATTTTCTATACTGTTCTTCCAACCAAAATCAGAGTATAGTTGCGGAGATGTAGAAATATTTGCTTCTGTAAAGTACCCTAAAAGTAATTTTCATGGAAAAATGAAAAAAGCCATTTTGTTATAGGCCTAATCTTAATCAACGCTTAGATACAAATTTTAATCAAAATCGTTACAGCCGATTTTGAGAAAATGGAATTTTTCTCTTCTCCCAATTTTGTATACTGCTTTTAATTTTAAGATTAGACAGACACACAGATAGACGGTGTTACAAAAACCACATTTTAGGGTTTAGGGGTTATGAAACGTTGAACTTTTTATAGATCTTATCAATATCTATAGAATAACACAAATAATATAGTAAAATGTTATCAATGTTGGCCATAAAAAAATTTGTTTGCATTTTCTATACTGTTCTTCCAACCAAAATCAGAGTATAGTTGCGGAGATGTAGAAATATTTGCTTCTGTAAAGTACCCTAAAAGTAATTTTCATGGAAAAATGAAAAAAGCCATTTTGTTATAGGCCTAATCTTAATCAACGCTTAGATACAAATTTTAATCAAAATCGTTACAGCCGATTTTGAGAAAATGGAATTTTTCTCTTCTCCCAATTTTGTATACTGCTTTTAATTTTAAGATTAGACAGACACACAGATAGACGGTGTTACAAAAACCACATTTTAGGGTTTAGGGGTTATGAAACGTTGACATCCATCAACATCTCGGGATATATTTTTTTGACGGTCGTTATACTTTACCTTATAGTGTTGGAAAAGTTAAAAATAAATTAAATATTTGCGTATAGCTTGAAAACTATTAGTATTATAAATATATATTTCAAGTAAAAGATGTTTATTATAAATAGATCTACATGTGTGCAATGATAAGCTATTTCATATCTCAAAGACTTACGGAGATAAAATTAAGAATTAGAACTTACGCATCAGACCGGAACCCTTAAAGTCATTTTAACGAAAAGTTGAGAGTATCCATTTGGTTTGTAATATTTATCAAAGCTTAGAAATAAGATAATAACAGACTTTTTCCAAATGGAAACGGTTGCTGCTTGATACGCTTAGCTATGCGTACAGATCTCTGAATACCATGAAAAAGATGAAAACATCAGTCCGTATTCAGTATTTTCCTGTGGGAATGTTTGGAATGTAATAGTATCAAGTGAAGTGTGAGTAGTTCCGCCTCTCACATTCAGGGAATGTTTAAGTTTTTAAAATAGCCTAAGTAGTAAACAACGGTACTTCACGGTCATACCTGTCGCCCCTTCCGATACATCAGGGGTGGTGGGTTGGGGGCTGTTGCAGCAGATTATTCTGTGTTTGAGCGCACATGTTCATTTTACAGTAGAGAAGGTCTATTGTTCAAAATCATTTTATTTATGTTTCACATTGAGGGGGGGGGATGGGTCAACTTAATTGAAGCCCACTTCCACAAACTTTAATAAATTGACATTCTTAAGGTTGCGAACAATTGTTCTGGATTGTTCTACAAAATGTTTAGTATGCTACGCATTTGTTACCGCACAAATGTGAAGTAAACTTATGGCACTTTGTTTACTCTTGAAGGGCCAACTTCATTGTAGCCCCTCAAATTTTAAAATCCTTGTATCTATGATTGTAATAATTGGTTCTTTTTTTTGTTCCGGGTTGTTCGGAAAAAGTTACCTTTGTTCTTTTTATGTTCTTGTACAAGAACAAAATATAATTCATTACTCTTAAAGATGAATGTTAATATCGTGATTGACTCTGATCAAATACATATATCGCGTAAGTATCAAGCATGAACGAGGCATGGTTCTGATCAATGAGTGATAATAAGTAAAAATATCAGCCGCAGCTTACTTTGTAGAGTAATAAGCATGCCTTTCCCGATTTCTTCTTCACAAAGCTCCACAAAACTTCACAAGATATCAATATATTTCACCAAACTTCACAAGATTTCGCAAAAACAGAATAAATCTTTAGAATGTAGGGGTGAATGATGACAACTGACGCGTGTTGTCAAACACCCTTGTCTAAGGAAGGGGGACAGGATGGTGTGATAGGGAGGCCAGTCTCAAATCAACTCGGCGACCTCTCTCCAGGGGGTCATCTACAACCTCTCTTCCAAGAATGTCATACGACAAAGTGTGTGTATGTGTGGGAAGGTGGGACTTCTCTCTATGGGGAAATGTCGGCCTTACCCTTGGCGGAAAAACAGCTCTGTCCTTGAATCAACCCAAGCATGGGTGCCCGAAGTAATGACAAGAAAAAAATATGTTCTTCCTTTAAAGAGAAACCCTACCAAAGATATTGTCTGTCAACTTGATACTTCTGTTAAAACTACTGTGGAAATGATTTATCTCTACGAGGCCAGGAAAGTAATAAGGTGACTGTGCAAAAGCTGTAGACTTTTCAGGTAGAGGCTGGTGATATTGTATTAAAAGCTGACGTGGAAACTGCTGCTGGTAATGAATGCTCTTTACTCCTCCCATTGGATGCAAAACGAGCTCATCAATATATTTGAAGAAGAAATTAGAAAATATATTGTTTTTTCCGTGAATAATTCCATTGGGTTTTCTATTTTGGCTGATGAAACGGCCGACATTTCAGGAAAAGAACAAATGTTAATCGGTGTGCAGTTTATAGAAATTGCTAGTAAATGTGTTATACGAGAAGAATTTCTTGGTTTACCTAGCTATAAGATATGTCTGCTTCCCTATTGCTGATACTATTATGAATAAGTGTAAATATTTGGTCTTGGTCTTAAAAATATATTAGGACAAGATTATGATGGATGCTCTACTATGACAGGAAAATATACTAGTGTTAAAGCAAAAATTCAAAAAGGCTATCCTATTGTTGCTTTTGCTCGCTGTGCCTCTCACAGATTGAATCTAGTAGTCAACGATCTCGATGCAGTTCCTGAAATCCGCAATTCTATTGGAACTAACAAGATAATCATTGTATTTTTCTTGGGAGTATTATGAGTAGATCCTTAGTTCCAAACATATCTCTACTTTGTGAAACCCGGTAGACGAGTAAATACAAAGGCATTAATATATTTAGTGAACGTTTTGAACAAATTTATAATCAGCTGGAATCCTTGGCAATGACAGCCAGTGGAACCACTCGACAGATGGCTTATCAGTTTAGATTTTATCATTTTATCAAAGCTCATCAGTTTAGGCAAACTATACTTCAGCCATATTTAGATTCTATCATTAAATAACTAAATGCCACTTATCCGAAGCTAATGGTGCTCAATTTAACCTGTTTTCCATTCATTCGACAAAGATTGTGAATTTGGATAGTGAAGTTTCAGAAAAAATCATAAATAATGCATACAAAATAGAAATTTTACAATTGAATTAATGATGTGGTTAGACAAATGGTCCTCATCAGCAATACAAGACAAAAATCTAAATTTTTACTTTCTCTCTATCTTACAGGTAGAGAAAGTATGGTGATCGTCAAAAAAATCGAACTCGAGATTTTGATGAATTTTGACGTTTCATGACTTCCTGAATCCGAAAAAGTGGTTTTTGAATTTCCGTCTGTCTGTCNGACGACATTTACTGTAGAGAGATCGTTTAGTACATTACGTAGAGTCAAAACTTGGTTCAGATCAAATATTATGGATGGCCCCCTACCCGGGTTATGTATGTTTAGTGTGTACAGGGAGAAATTCAATCAAACAAAGATGCTTTTGTAGAAAATTTTATAAGTCAATTTGGTAATGATTGTAGCCTTCAGTTTATATTTAATTAGGTAGAACTCATCATCCTTTACTGCTTCCAGTTTTTGACCGGGTCAGTCTTGTATAACGCCCCCATCTTGCTCTGTCTTTCCACCATTCCTCCTTCACTCTTGTCTATTATTCTCTTCTTCCTGTATAACGCCCCATCTTGCTCTGTCTTTCCACAATTCCTCCTTCACTCTTGTCTATTATTCTCTTCTTCCTTTAACGCCTGCTTAAGTAGGTAGTGTCTTTATGCAATGCTGTCAAATGAGCTCAAATTAAAAGATTGTAATAGATTAAATCCTTTCAAAATTGTATTTTGCCCCACGAAGATAATAACAGTTTCTCCATATATTTACCTTCCTAAGGCTTCCTTCATAAAAAAGTAAGCTGATTGGATCATTGTATAGACGTATAGTACTGAATATGATATAGGATTATTAAATAATGTCACCAAATTCCCATATTTAATACCATATCTATGGCACTAGATTATTTATAGTTATTAATAGAATTAAATTTTATTTATATATTAAATGTATCAGATTTTACTTTTGAAAGTTTACTAGTTGCATTCAAGTTGAATAAAAAACCGTGTTCTTCACAATATCTATATTTTTAGTATCTTTATAGTGTGATTATAAAGCCAATGCACGCAGAAGTTTTTTCGAGGTACACGTGTGTATGTGTTGGTGGAGAAATATATATTTTTGCTCCTCCTTGGAAAAATTTCTGTGAGCGCCCATACTCCTGAGCTGTAATGAACAAAAGAATTACACAGTAGATCTCCCTGGGACAGTGACATACAATGGTGACAAACTCTTTAGTATTTGATAAAAATTCTTTAATACTCATTGCCTTCAAAACGTCCAAATTAACGTCATTTATGTTGCTATATTCTATTGTAATTTCTCGAATATTAAATACATATTTTTGGTTGGATTCCCACTAACACAAACTCTGTACGCGTATTTCCTGAAATCATTAGATAATAAGACATTGATGCAGCTTCCCAGAACGTTATCTGGACTCTTGTCGTTGAGGAAATCCAAAAAGTCTTCAATTGGTTGACTACAATCACCGAGGTATTTCGTGAATATGTCGCTGACTGAATCGTGGTACAAAAGGGTGTGCCCCAATTTTCCAAAGATGCTAAGGTGCAACATTGCCACAGTAGTCATGTAGCAAGCAACCGTCACACTAGTTAAAGTAATAGGTTGCCCGTGTCACGTTCATCCTTGTAAGGGGAACATTGATGCCTATGATATTGTCTACGGCAATGTATGGATCCAACAGGTACTTGGGTATTTCCTGATAATCATTGACAAAGGCTACGTATGTTAAATTGAGCATTTGTTCAAACTTTCCCAATAGCAAATTCAGAAAGAGTTTAACCAAAATGCGGTGACTAGGGTTTTTGAAAATTAACTTAAACTTATAAAAGAACGAAGATACACCATTCTGGCAATCCACTTGCATCTTGTTTAATTTCTTTAAAATACTCAATATATTTATTAAATAAACCCTTATATCATGTCTGACAATCGTATTTTGATACATCATACTCCCACTCCTTGTGTATGGCTTATACGATTGCTAGCAATAATATTTTTTGTATTGATGACACTCGCTTTGATTTTTACCTTTTCCGCATTTCCTTAATATAATAAATTTTAACTTAATAAGCATCCGTGTTGGCGAAGCTGGCATGAATTAAGTTTACTGACGTTTCACCGTTACTTCAGTTATGCTTTTCATTCTATCTCAGGACAATTTGGTCCCAAATGTATATTAGGTTCATTAATGAGGTACTTTTTTTTTTGTAATTGAAAACGCAACGGTAACACATCAATGCTTTGATAGTTTCTTCATTATAAATTGTACTTAGTGGAAAACGTGATACAACTTGTACGTCTGTCAGAGAATGAATCCTGGTGTCTGATAGGCAATTTACTGTATACGTTGTGCTGGGATACAAATTGCCGCAAATCCTAGGAATTCTATTTCTTATAATTAAACATGCACTTTCACATTTCTACGGCCTTGTTGTGAGCATTATTAAACTTTACCGCGTAGACATGGTGACTTCAATATAAATACTCTCAAGAGGGCTGTATGGTATTGTATAGGGTTAGTATTGTTAGGATAGCAGAAAGGCATTCATATCATACATCTCCAAAACTGCTAGATGGTGGTGGTATTTTCAACTTAAACAATACCATTTGTACCTCTCAAACATGTGAACTCTTCTCTTCCATTGCCTGTATGAATATTGTGTGTGGGTGTGCTGAAAAGTAATACCTCCTATTTACTTTGTATCAGATAAACATACGCAGGCCTACAACCTAATATGTGTTTAAATATATAGTACTTCACACGTCCCGAGGCGACGATTCTAGCCTCCACCGTTATACTTATCTGAATAACGGTCGTAAACATGGTAGAATGTAACGCGATTATGTCAGTGCGGATTAAACAGCGCGCAGTGATCGATTGAAGAAAACGTGCCTAGAATTTAAATTCATCAGCGAATAACATTTGCTTGTGTAATACATTATACATCAGTACTGTTGGATGTTGGGCTGCACGTCGTCACGATGGAAAGATCGAAGGGACCACTTTCAACCTGAGTGACAAACAACTGTGTGAAAGGCCATGAACCACTACCAATAAGGCTCACCAAAAACTCACTAAACAGAATCACCATGTTTATCAACAAGACCTGGCGGAAAAAACTGGCACTTCACGTGAGCGATAACAGGCATTGATTGCAGATCTGGTCTTAGAAAGTTGTGCGCGTGATGGGTACCTCAAATGCTCACTCCCTAAATGAAACAGAAGTGGGTGGACATTAGCCAACAGTTTTTGTTGTGCAATGGATGTGGAGGCGATGAATTCTTGGCAACATAGTCACGGGAGATGGAAGCTGGGTGCATCATTTTGAGCCAAAGAATATCCATAGAGTACAGCCACAAAGGCTCACTGCCACCAAAATTAATTCAAGAATGCAGCGTCAGTGGGTAAATTTATGCTCATGGTTTTCTGAAATGTTAGAGGTGTAGTGCATTTTAAATTCATGCCTAGAGGCACAAACATAAAATCTGAAAGCTAATATGAAACGATGAGAAAACTGAAAGAATCACTTCGAAAAGTTACTGCTCACATAGAACAGCCTCTCCTTCGACACGACAATGCTCGACCTCACACCCACACGAGATCAACTACGGAGATTCAACGCCTTGGTTTCACAGTTTTGGATCACCCATTGTGCAGCCCAGACTTGGCTTTGTTGGATTTTTATCTCTTTCCAAAAATTAAAGATGATAAAGTCAAGTCAGAGCTGAAGTTGTGGTTACGTCGTCAATATGTGGAATTATATCTTGATGGAGTCATGAAACTAGTAGAACGTTGGTGAAGATGTGTTGACCGCAAGGGTGGTTATTTGGAAATGTAACTGTAAAGTACCAGAAAAAAAAACTGTTTTGGCTCTATTCAGATACACACACACACACACACACACTTCCTTGCAAAAATTTAGGCGGATTTACTTTTCAGCATTCCCTGGTAGAAAATAAACATTGGCTAGTCTCCCAGATAAGTCATTGTGTGGTGACGTTCAACTGCTAATAAGCACCTTGGTAACTACCGCTAGGAACAATAACAAAGGTATATTTTTATATCAATGACAAACTAGTGTAGTCACTAAGGCTACTTCTCTCTTAAATAATCCACCCCAGTTTCTGCTATGAGCATTTGTTTAAACTTGAGGCAGCCTTTCCACCAGATTTTAACATCTTTAACGTAAAGCAATTTAGACTCGCATTTTAAATCAAAGGTTTAATTGACCCTAACAAGCGGGACATACCACACATCAAAATGCTTCCTTACTTCTACTGGCATTTCACAAACACCGTAGTCCTTCTTTGGGATAATGGAGCTCGCTTTATATTACACCTTTTTCCATTTGTAAAAAAAGGTAGTTTATGTACACTCCATCGAGATTGTAAGGTAGCAACATATTGGCTAACGCCCACACGGTATGCTACACCTCCACACATGACTGCAGAATAGTTTGCCTAGCTACACCCAAGGCCGGATTTAAAGAAAGCCTTAAGTCCTTAAACTATTTCTTGACTGTTTCAAAGGAGTGATGGGGGAGGAGATA
>CABFWB010009083.1:0-14648 GCA_902151455.1 Timema bartmani
TGGTAGCTTTTCAAAGCCGTCAGAAGTCAGCTGTGAGCTGTCAGTCAGCACCACAGAAGATAAAACTGAGGTATACATAGTTTTACACTAATGTAACAAAGGACGTCTTCTAAAATGCTCAATACCTGCTTATTTATTTGAGCAGCTTCATCATTTCACGGAAACAGAATAGCTATTCGAAATATAATTTGCGCTCAGCCTATTCCCAAATGTTTCGTGAACCACTAAGCCGTGTGTCAATAATTATTCTGGCACTGTATTTTTTATGTTTTCCATTACTCAAATGCATTATTCAATAACGGAATTTACTGTGGATATCCAGCACATTAATGTATATTTTTATAATTCTACATGTAAGTGTGCGTGGGTTGAATAAACTATTCCAGGCTAATCTGTTTAATATGATACCCTACTTTAAAAATAACAAAGGATACAAGTACCTTCATAGTACAAAGTTTTGTTGAGTTTAAAAATGGTTCTATGGACATGTTGAGAGGAGGAGTGGAAAACATAATCTAATAGTGTTGAATTTTTTTATTGCTTAACATGATACATTTGATTTATAAAAGATAATTAAAAGGGTGAAAGAATTCAGAGACAATGTACTATAGTTTTCTAAGTGAACACATTGGGGAGAAAATTTTTTTGGAGGATGATCGGCTTTCAATAAATACTTATCGCAGTAATTATTAAACATTACCTAATATTTTATTATTATTTCCTACGGTAATTTATCTGATTAAAAAATAAAAGTGACTTTTACCCAGAGGAAAGTAGACAAAAAAGGTTATGACATAGTGGGTAAAATGTTTCTATACCATCCAAATGTATATGATGCAAAGGTCTGAACAGACAGTCACACCTACATGTGTCACTTGTCAAATTGCTTTTAAAGAGGCCCAGGGTACTTATTTTTTTCATATACTTCACTAAGTGACAGTCTTGTGGATGTGTGGATATCCCCAATCATTTAAGTAAATAGAAGGGACAGGTTCTTAACTTTAAAGACTTGAAAGTGCGTTAGCTGTCGGTCACGACCTTCTCCTACTTTAAGTTGTGACGAACTTTGTACATGAAGCCGTAAGGAGCAATATCAACCACTACAACGCTTTTACACAATGCCTGAATACTGCATCGTACTTTGATAACATAAACCACCTTTATAAATACTGGTTATATAATTTTTTCTCCACAGACTGATCTCATAGAAAACCTAATATTTGGAAATTGGAAATTTACCTTTCCACATTGGCGTGGGTTAAAATATTACAATTGTATTAACCTTAATCCCTTTAATTAATCATGTAAAGAGAAAATACACAGTATCCCATAGTTAAGTTTTACTGAAAGCTTTTGATAACGTTTTAACTAACGAATCAATAAAACATAGATCTACAGTGCCAAATTATAGTGAAATTCATTGGTTAATAATGGTTCAAGGCTGGCTTCCTTTAATATAGCTTACATGACTTAAGATAATTCAAGTTTACATTTTAAAATGTCATTGGACAACACATACATTTTTTGAGTTTAACATGTTATTAAAACTAAAAGAATTACGTTGGGTACGCTGAGGGTGGGTTTTCCTAAATGATTTTATACTCTTAATCCACGCAAATTAGGGTGCACTACCTCTAAATTAGACCTTAATAATCCCTAACCAATTAGTGTAATTAGTACACAGGCGTNATATATCAACATAAAATTAATGAACTCGATACTATACTTGAACTATCAGAGGCATGATAAGATTCTGGAAGGAAGAATACTCACTAAATGATAATTACAAAATCTGCTCAAACGATTTTAATGTGTTCATACGACAGGTCATATAATCTACAACCATCCCTTTTGATATATTCTATCAAAACCTATAAATTAATTTTATTAATTTATTAAAATATTAGCAATGCTGACCACAAAAATATGTCTGTATTTTCTAACTATTCTTCCTACAAAAATCAGGGTATAGGTGAGTGGCGTGTGGTCAATTCTGGACAAAGGGAAGCAATGAGGCTACAATAAAGGGGTCTGATGGACGCTAGTTTAACTGGAAGCTCATACTGTTTGTTTTCTTATAATTAAAAGTATTATGGGGACAAAAGAAATGGGGGTGACACAAAATTTGCATGGAATAAAACAAAATAATAGGTGATATCAGAAATATAGCTCAATCATTAAATTTTTTTAAAACAATAATTGTAGTTATAACTCAAATAAAAAGAAGAAGAATAATGTTCAATTTACGATTGCCGAAGTTTTCTCTTGGGCTGTGGCCTATAAATGAGTATGTCCGTATAATGGCTTTGAATCTGGATTATACATGCCATATACATGCCCTTACCATTAGTAAATAGTAATGGCACATATAATTTTCCACTAACCCAACACACCGATAACTACTATACACTTTCATAAAATGGAATATTGAAACGTCAAAGTTTTCTCTATACATAGGTTTCCTGAAGTGAGAGTGGGTCAAAAACCGGGACGAAATAATATGCTGCAAAATATTATTTATGAATTTTGACACAGTATCCATCCTCTTCCACTGGTGCACTTATTGACGCACTCGTCGTACTATTACTGTACGCAAATAAACAAAACGCTTCCCTTTGAGATCAAACAAGCGTCAATATTCTGTAAAATAAAACAAAACTTACGGTAAATTGGTGATAAATACATTATTTTGTGATAGAGTGACGATAATTATATCTAGAAACAATAAATATCGCTAAAAACAACCTAAATATAAGATTTTAACAGTATTAAACGTATGATTATACACCAATCACGATAGTAAACTCATGCGCTAATACTCGCCTAGGGAAACGCTGCTTCCCTTTCTCCGATGAGGGCCGGACAGACCCGGAAACAAACGATTGACCAAATAAAGAGCGAGCGAGACCAGCTGGCTGGCCAATCAGTCTGAGAAAGAACTGCTTGCTCAAAGAAAGAAGAGCTACCACCTCAACTCAGTATACTTGTTTACTTGTTGGAGAGGTTTCTAATCATAATAGTTTGTTTAAACTTTATTTTCCTCTTATTTTCTTTATCCCTTTATAATTTTAGAGAAGCATTGCTTCCTTTGCTTCTATTGAATAAACGCCACTGGTATAGGTTTGGTCATACATGCTTGGCTCAGCGTTAGAAACAACAAAGACAAATAGATATAAGGGACTGGATAACTGTATTATCAATATGAACTTTGATTCTGGTGTTTTAACATTTGTTTTTAGAGAGAGTTGGGGTGTTTTTTCCTCAGACAAGTGTATGCCCAGCCCTAACACGGCAGGCTAGTTTAAACTCTTGAAGAATCGTTGACTTATATAAGGTGACAGACTAGTGACGTGAAGAATTATTTAAATTGATTTTAGATGTGTGATGGAGAGGACCACATGTGATAGGACTGGTTTTAGAAACACAATTAGATCTAGTAGTTTTAAAATTCTATTTCCATAATAGTGCTGGCATACTTACTTTAGCTCAACGTTATTTTAATGCCATTAGCATAGATGTATAGATAGATATAGAGAATCACTGTAAGCCAACCTTCTCATATTTGTATATAGGTAAGTCTGATTACATGATTGAAAGAGCTGCTAAGACAATCGAGGGAATCCTAGAACACGCCTTCATCTTTCATGGCTTTTCAGATAATCCTACATTTGCATCTAATCTGTGACCCCTGGATGAGATAATGCGGGAATACAAGAAAAGGGAAACATATTAATGTTTATATTTATCATGGAACTCTCACACAACAATGTTCTATTGGTTCAAAATATCGATTTATATGAAATTTTCGTCTAAGTGATCAACTATGATAGATTGAGTTAAAATTACTTACCTTCTTTCCAGGCCAAATTACTACAGCGCATAATGTTCACACCATCACTAATTTGAAGTATCTATTAGAGAAGGAGAGAATTTTTCTGCATCCTTGCAGCTTCTTCGAAAGATTCCTGGGGTTTTTATATAGCTATTGTGAATATAGCAAAGCAAAAACTACAAGAGTTATATAGATTTGTTTATTCAAAATAAAATTTAAATTGCTTATTTATATAAAATACCTAGCTTATTAGGAAGAAACTTTAATCAACAACATGAGTAAGTCTACAGTATTTAATCAACAACATGCACGTAAACCTACTGCATTTAATCAACAACAACAGCTACTACAGGCTGGGGCAAAAGTGTTGACCCGTTTAATAACACTATATGTTTACTATTTTAAATAATAAATCCTTCAAATTAAACTTAAAATAACAGTTAAAGAATGACAAATTTCAAAATACCCTTAAATTATTCATGTTTTAAAAAAACAATGTCATCAAGATGGCCACCCCTATATGCAATATTTTGTTATATGCACTCCTTATAGCTGGACATCTTGTTAAATTGCTTCAACTTCCAGCACAAATCCTTCTTTAAATTCTTGAATTGTTCATGGGTGAGTAGCGTAAACACAACGCTTTAACATGGCCCACAAGAAAACATCTGAAGCTGGTGAACATGGTGGCCAGGTGATATCCCCAAATCGTGAAACAGGGTGCCCAGGAAATATTTTGCGAAGCACCTCCGTTGATGTTCAGGCTGTGTGGATCATTTTCCAACCAGCTGGAACCACAGGTGGTTGGAATCCCTTCCCTTACGTTCCAGTTCAGCTGTCATAAAGGTTTACAGAATTTGGCAGTACCGATCAGATGTTATTGTTACTGCATTAGGAACTTTTTTTTTTGCACCGCGTATTTCTACCCATTCAGGTTGTACGCCTATATACTAATTATGTTAATAGAATGGGGATGAGGAAGGTTGAACTTAAAGGAAGTGTACTCGAATTTGCATGGAGAGAGAGAGAGAGGGAAAACACTGAGGAAAACTACCCTCAGTTCACACGACCGGGATTGAACCCTGATCTCCTCGTCATCGGCAGTCTAGTATATTGCAAGAGTGATGCACTAGACCATGTGGCCATTGAAGCGTGTATTCAAGAACTTAAAAAAAGATTTGTGGTGGAAGTTGAAGCAATTCAACCAGATAAATTGAGAAACGTCATGTTGAGTTTCGAGAAGCGCATACAACAATGTATTGCATATAATGGCGGCTATCTTAAGGACATTATTTTTTTTAAATTTAATTTAAGGGTATGTAGAAAGTAGCTAATTTTTGTTTTTATCTTAAGTTTAATTTGAAGCACTTATTAGTTAAAATAGTAGAGATAATGTGTTATTAAATTGGTCTACAAATTCTCCCCCACTCTGTATAGGAATAGGTATCAAAAGACAAGTATGGAAGTTGTGGGGCAGCTTTACTAATTTAACTCTAATTAATTTATTCCAAATTGATTGCAATTAAAATAACTGTCCTCATTTTAACCTAGTTTTATTTTTATTTCTGTCTGCTAAAATTTTTAAATATAAGCTTTTTTTTAAAATAAATTGGTTTTACCTAATATAGACCAAGTAGCTATATTTTGTTGCTATCATTAACCATTTTCACTAGAGCATATAGATACAAGATAGCAAGTTGATCAATAGATTAAAACGTTCCCCAGTTCTAATTAAGTTACTTGTACTTATGATTAATAATCACTTCTATTACATATCCTTTAAAAATACAATTATAAAACATGAAAGATTTAACAACATTAGGCTTATTTACACATTGCTCTTCATATCCATACGATGCATTGAAGGGCCTACTAAGTTTTGGTTCATGAATTCTACAAATTCTAGAAACTATAAGCATGTACCAAAAAGTAATAGTAGAAGCTACTTTATAATTTACCTAACTAAAAAAAGAACAGTATTGATTAAAGAAAATATATGACTGTATTACATTCAAATCATACGGAACAAATTCCGTTGTGTAGAATTGAGTAGCTGATATAATTCACGGCTGGTCAGAATAAAAGTATATCTAGGTAGTCCGCATCTCGTTTTGTCATCATTACTTCATGGAAGCGAGTTGTTAAACTCTGTGAATAAGAAAGTGACGCTAAGCATTTGAGAAAGAAGGTTCGTACTTGCGTACTATGCAAATAAAACAAACTCGAGAATGCTTTTTGCTTTGAATAGAGGATGGAGCAATACTTGTATATGAATACAGGTTTGTATACAAACAGTTAAACATTTCAAGAAAGTAGAACAATAGTGCTTAATTAACCCCTTGGGTGGAATAAGTCTTACTTATTAAACGACAGAATGGCAAGGGTACACACAAATAAAGCAACACAACTTACGTTTTAGTATGAGATGCGGTGACGTGGCAATAGGCCTAACGTCATTTGGTCTAAAAATTTAGACCTATGATCAGTTAATAGTCAGTTGGCCTAAAAGTCAGTAGAGTCTAAAGTAAGTTAGCCTAAAGTCAGTTAGCCCATGTCAGTCTCAGTTGTATAAAATCCCTTGATCTTTTAAAATAATTTAAACAATAATATTGTTAGCGCGATCATTCTCATATTTATATTGTATAATTATATGTGATTCCATCCTTTACAAGAATTTGTAAGTTTTCTTGTAACATTCCTTTAGAACAGGATATGTTATATATTTAATATCTAAATCCTTGGCTTATGAACATATTGCCTTGTTTATGCAAATTGAATAAATTGTTATAATTTAATTATTATAGTGGTTTTAATAATTTTTTATTCAAACTTAATTATGATTTATTTTAATTAAGATAATTAAATGCACATTTAGCACTACACAAATTTAATATATGATTAAATTACTAGTTTATTTACTCTCCTGGACAACACGTCCAGGGTCTTCAACAGTTTTATCACTTCTCTCACAAATACAAATAACATTCGCACGAAAGCTATTAGGCCTCTCCTCCCACTCCAGCTAATCAGGGCTATCACCTGGCACATAGCAACTGTGGTTTATCGAAACACATATTTGTAAGGGCATTCTTACAATAGTCAAGGAATGCCACTGTAAAGACCATACAACCATTTCGAAGACTAGCAGTCCTTGGTCGACCAAATTCCACCCGTGCAAGACGGACACAATATCATGGCCACTGTTAGCGAGCACGAAATTATTACATCAAAATATATTCATATTCTAAATTCGTGAGTTATTAAAATTATTTTTGGGGAATCATACACGTACGAAAACATTATCACTGACTCCAACATCCTGATATGCCTTTATTATTTTTATTTATTTATTATTTTTAGGACGCTACTGTTGTTCAATGAGTATTAGAAAGGACTTTTTCACTAACGTCGCGTTTTCTGGAATTGAATATTTGCATTCTTGTAGAGTCCTGTTTATACGGAAAAGAGTATATATTTTATTTTTTCCAAGAGTAAAATGGAAACCAAAAAAAGAGAGTAACGAACACCAACGTAATGACTCATACACATTTTTATAAACAGTGAAATTTCTCAATAGAGGCTCTAAAACATTATGTCAAAATAGGGATTTACTGTAATCCAAAAATCTTTTCATAAAAGCGATCATAATAGAATCATAACGATGTAATATATATTATTACTAAACAAAATTTGTAGAAAGAGCATCAAAGTTAGAACATAATAAATGAAAAAATGGACTTTTATAGATACATATTGGTCCCGGCCATATTTTGATATTCTAATACACCAAGGAGTTTTTTTATAATTGATTGTGAAATCTTATACGCCTTAAAATCTGAAACCAGTTTTCAATATTTTTCTGATCATCTGGAGTCTTTGTAACTACTTGCAAGTCTATATCATTTTCCTACCGCACCAATTTTTTTTAATACGGTTGTAAATTTAAATTCCCCCACTCCCACTCTCAAACCAATTCTCTGACCCTTGTTTTGACATTAAAAAATTTCAGACGCTTCTGGTTATTTGGTGTTGTCCCTATATCTGTAAGTAAATATTTCACTTTATTACGACAAGGAAAATGTTATATTATATTAGCTTTGATATTTTTGGAGATGACGCCCTTCTTCCCATTTTCCGATCCTTCATTTTGAGTTTTGGGTTTGTTTTCATAATGTTTGAGGTGTATTCCATGTAGAAAAATAAAAGCTGGGCAGATCTGGCTGGCTCTTAGCCAGATCTGGCTGGTTCTGGGCTATATCTGAATATTATTGGAAGATAAATTACATGTATTGATATTAATTTATTTAGATGTTTGCTTATTATAGGCCCATATATGCCAACACCTTTCATATTTGAGAATTAATGGGGTTAAATTAAAGCCATGGATGGTAATAGGGTGTGAGAAAACTATCAACTTGGTTTAAAATAATTTATGCTACCTAAAATTATCACACACAACTTTCGTCACTTCATCAGATTAGGACAATATTTTCCCACAAAATATATCACATGACCCCATGGGCTATGGAATTAAATTAACTTAGAAATATACCCGCTTCTATGGCGTACCGTAATGTGTTAGTTCTGTGTTGAGCTAGACTGCATAGGATGGGGAGGTTCTAATCTCGGTCGGGTGAACTGGGGGTGAATTTCCTAAATGTTTCTCCACTCTCCCTCCACGAAAATGCGGGCTCACCTTCTCTAAATTCAACCTTCCAAATTCCTAACCCTTTAGTGTAATTAGTACTTAAGCGTACAACCCGAACGGGTAGTAAGACGCTGTTCCAAATAAAACTTAGAAATACTTTTTTTTTTCATTAGTTAGACATTGCCCAAAATAAACAGGATCACGTTAGCATGGAATGGTTTGCCCTCAAAATCTACAACATGCCCATGGGTTATGGAATTAAATTAACTTAGAATTATTATTTTTTCATTATTTAGACATCGCACAAAATAAACAGGAAAAAGACCACAAAGTTAAATCCATATACATTTATTTATAACTAATTTAATGGGTTAATTTTCAAGGTCCTAAATAAACGTAAATAAAATATATGAGTAATAAAACAAATGATCAATTTTTAGTTGTGATATTTTTGTTTAAAATGAAAATATTCATACAACATAATTTAATATTTACAGTTTGGTTAAAAATATAATAATTTAATAATTGGTACCAATATTTTTTAAATAAACTATCAAGCTCGTAAATTTTGACTTGCATTTTTGGATTGGGTTGTTTATTTTTTAATATGGTTTGAAAATGTGTTGCACACACGAACATTTAGGAATAGTTGGGGATAAATATACCACATTTTATTCGATTTGTTGTGTTTGAAATAAGAGCATTTTTATTGATGGTTAACGTATTTTGCAAGAAAGCATGGCAATTTATTTTTTAGTTGATTGTAAAGAAGATAATTTGGTGGAAATTTCCGAATAGAATGATATAATATTTGAGAATGAACAACCAGTTGTTGACGATGAAGTTATATTAATGTGGCCTGCTGTAAAATGTATGAATGAATATGTAGGGAAAGTGCTGACAAAATCTTGTAAGTTAAAATTCATTTAATACTAATCTTAAGTTTTTAATTCTATGATTCTACAAATCTTATTTATTTTATTTATGCTTGTTTATAATGATGATGGATTCTTTGACAATTAATCTAGGGGCTTATCCATAAATTTAAAAAAATTCAACTTAGGTGCCGTGGCGTTAGTAGCTATAGTAGGCCTACATAACCAAAAAAGTACTTCAAAACAACCTAAATAAAAGAATGAATATAACATACCAAATAAACACATATAAAACTTGCATGATGAATATTATTAACAAATAGGCCTATTTCTAGTCCTACATTAGAAAATTGATTCATGCAGTCACAGTTGCACGTCAATATAGAGTTTAGCCTTTTATGATTCTTAACCATTTCTCTCAAAACGCCTCTGAATCAGCATAATAATGTCGAACACATAAATCAATCACTATTTTCAAATATTAAATATTTTCATTTTTAAAACGACAGATTTTGACAAAAGCTAAGCTTAAATAAGCTTTGATCAGTAACTCTCCACTTTTTCGCCAGTACCATATGGTATTTAATTTAAGTTGATAAAACTAATAGAGCTAGTTTAAATAATAGTTTATATGAGTGGACTTACTTAATCTTTTAATTATGTTATTGGTACTAACGGTATGACTTTTTTATTTCAGAATTTGCTAGGGTCAATGCAACAGCTCGAGATTTCAAGGTTAACGATGACTTCTATATGCAAATGCAATTGGGAACACGGCTTTGTGAGATTAGGAAAAATGAATCATAGTTTATCACAGGACATTTAATGTTGTTATTTAATTAGATCCAAAGAACACTTTTTATAAAACATATAATATTTCCATATTATTTTCTGTTTATAAAACTACTTGAAATTAAATGTATTTAATCTTTTTAATTCCTTTATTTACACTTTAATTATTTATTAACAACACATATTAGTAGGCCTAAGCAAAGGCCTGCAGGTCCTAATTACTCTAATGGGTTAGGGATGAGGCAGATTGTTAGTAGAGGGAGTGTACATTAACTTCTTGAAATTCAATAATAATAGGGGGGGGGGTCTATATTTTTTCATTAGATTTGTAAAAAAATTTGACATTTTCTTAGCCGTTTGATCTCTGAAAATTAACAGGTGTGTATTGTAGTATAGGCTGGACTTCCGATAACAGGCTGATCAAGGTTCGAATATCTGTATGGTCTACTGAAAGAAATTTTTCCGTAATGGTTTTCCAATTACACTTCACGCGAATAATGGTACACTTCATAAAAAAATCAACCCTACTCATCCCTAACCCATTAGAGTAATTAGTATATATGAGTACTAACCAAACAGGTATTAGGACGCAATCTGCTATTAAATAAAAAGCTTACCTTTTTTGAAAATCATTTATAGACAGAATTAAATTGCTCCAAATATTACTTCTAGATAAGAATATTCCATATCTGGCCAGATCTGGCGTTTTTACACATGGGAACAGACTGACAAATTTAAAACTTTAACCACAATGAGAATTAGTTTTTAATATAGATTTTGTAAATCCCCTCCAAATATTTCACAAACCCCGAATTAGAAAATTTAAATATTTACTAACTATTTGGGTATTAGGCACTACATTCCTGACAATTCTTTATCATCGCGACTAAAAGCTTTGTTTTATGTCCACACCCCCACTCCTATTTCCCAGAGTTCCATTTTAAAATTTAAAATTATCAGATTTTATGGTACGGTACAGTTATCTTTTCTGAAGGTCGCTATTTACCACACTGTTAAGTAGTTGTTTCAATTTGTTTTGAAAATGTGGAATAAACCTTCCCCCAATTCAATGACTCCAACTTTGAAACTAAAGTTTTTATAAATTATTGGAAGATCTAGAGTAGTACTTCTACATGTTTGACCAATTTATTGTTCTACCTCACCTAAAGTGATTTGTATATTTATAGTCCCCACACCCAAATTTCCCGGAGAAATATTTTAGATTTCTCGTATATAAGCTTTTCTGGCATGGAGTAAAAAGAGCAAAATATATTCAAAGTGTAAAAAGGTATAGCTTATCAATTTTTCTTTAAAATAAGGTTAAAGAGGGTAAGTAAAACGGGTAAAAGGTGTATAACAGTTTAAAAGATTAAAAAGTGCAGACAGGGCAGTATACCAAAAAATTACAAAGGGGAAAAGAGGGTTTTATTTTAGGGTAGAAAGGTTAAAAAGTCGTAAAAAGTGCAAAAGGGACAGAAAGAGTAATAGAGGTAAAAAGTAGATCTAATAAAATATATTAGAAGATTATAACCCTTTTATCTCATTTACCCTTTTTCTTCCGTTTACTTTTTTGCACTAAATGTGCTTTTTTCCCTTCTAGTACTTTTTAACATTTTTACACTTTTGGAACCTTTTGGCATTTTTACACTTTTTATCTTTTTGGCACTTTTACGGGCTTTTAATCCATTTGTTCTTTTTGCCTTATTTAATTTTTTTTGACCTTTTGGCACATTTTTACTTTTTTCTCTTTTAGCCCTTCTGATCCTTTTGCTCTTTTGGTACTTTTACCCTTTTATTGCTTTTAACCCTCTTGTCCTATCTACATTTTTAGGAATGTTTGTGGTTCTGCACCTTTTCATCCTTTTTACCCTTTTTGAGCATTTGCTCTTGCCTCTTTTTACTTCTTAAATTTTTATATCCTATTTGATAATATTTACTTTTTACCTTTTTGTCCCTTTGGCACGTTTACCGTTTATATCCCTTCTACCACGTTTACTCTTTTTGCCCTGTCTACCTTTTAAGAATTTTTGAATTTTTGGAGCTTTTCCTTTTTCTCTTATAGCTCTTTTAATTCTTTTATTCCTTTTTAAACGTTAACCCTTTTTACTTACCCTTTTCATCCTTTATGATTAGATTAACTTTTTACTCTTTTTGTACTTATTACACCTTTATACATAAAGATTTTCAGTTTTACAATCATTAGATCAATATCCAAAATGTTAAATATATCGAAGCATCAACTTATCCAGGTGGTTCTTAATAATTTTAGATTATTCTTAGCCTGAAAGTTTATAAAAAGCTCATTCACAAGCAGTACTTGTGACAGGAGTCACGCTAAAGTCTTTGGTATCCTTGATAAATTGCTAAAATCCATTTTCCACACCAATGCTCTGAAACCAGTCCTGAGAGTACAATGTTGTTAGAAAGTGTACTAAATTCCGCATATTAAAAAAAATGCTTATTTCTCCTTTTAATTCCTTAAAATATAGAAAAAAACTTGATAAAACTGAAATATGCTATGTCAATGTCAAATTTAAACATATTATCTTGGCTTGTAACTTTTTTTAATCGTTCGACAGTACCTTGACATAAGGAATTGACACATTTATATGAATTTCATTTTTCTTTATTTCTGACAATTATTTGTTTTCCTAGTGGTCGTTTTGGCATCAAAATGCTGGTCTTTGTTTAACTGATAGAATTTTTAATTAATTACCTCAAATGTCTTTAAAATTTGTTGTGATTTGCTCTTTGAATAAAGTATTATCAGAACGCTGCAACCTAATGTTCATGGCAGTTTAGAGACTCAATTGAGAATTTAAAGTTCTTTGATGATCTTGTGAAGTGGAGAAGGAACCTTATTTGTGTAGTGGGTTAGGGGGGGGGGGGTTGGGCAAGCAAACAAAATTTAGGGGGGAATTGACTTCCCACCCTTCCCCGTTAAATTTTTTGAAACTTGGATGTCCCTAAAAGCTATTTGGAGTGATCCTCACAATTTTTTAATATGAAATTGATTTTATTAGTAGTTTTCTACAGAAATTTTTTTTGGAAATTTGAATGCTTCTATAAGTTGTTTGGAATGATCCTCCTCAAGCAAATTAAAAATTAGATGTTTTTAGAAGCTATTTTGAGTAGTTCTCATATTGAATTTTAAAAAATCGGATTCCTTTAAAATCCATTTAAAGCTGTCCTCCCCTAGAGATATTTGAGATTTGGATGCCCCTTTAAACAATTTAGAGTGATCTTGACCTTATTTATTGTTTGATAACTAGATGCCTATAGAAGATTGTAAAGAGGTCTTCTCCAGTATAGTATTTTAATAAAGTTCTATATATGTAGATGCTATATGGAATTATACTCTGCTGAACATTTTTTATAATTGTATATTTTTAGAAGCTATTTGAAGTTGCTATTGCCTGCTTTTTAAAAAAATATTATTTGGATCTATAATTTATTTGCATATATCCCAAAAAAATTTCAAATTCGATGCCTCTAGAAACTATTTAGATTAGTCCTCTACCTGGCACATAATAAAAGTATTGAAAATCCTTAGAAGCTATCTGTAGTTTGATTAAAGTTTTTCAGCTTCTATTTCGAGAATATCAGAAGGTGTGAAATACATCCAATTTATTCCAGAAGAGGAACTAACTTCTCCCACATCCCACTCGCCACTTTTGCTGTTACTAATTGGGGGTGGTCCTTAACCAAGTTTTCGGAAATTATACTCTTTTATAGCTGTTTATAGTAGTCTTCTCTCAGATTTATTTAGTTTTAATTCTCCTAGAAGTTATTTGATTTATTTCTCCTTATGAAAATTTTTAAAATTTTGATGTCTCTAGAATATAAAAGCTAATTTAAAAAGTCCTCACCCAGAGCTTTTTTAAAATTTAGATTTTCTTAAAGCTATTTGAAGGGTTCCTCCCCCTGAAATGTTTTTAAATTTGGTTGTTTCTAGAAGTTATTTTGATTGGCCCTCGCCTGAATTTTTCTCGAAAATGAGATGCCTTTAAAATATATTTGAAGTGGTCTTCGATCGGCAATATATTGAAAATTGGATCTGCTTGGAAGCTGTTTGAAATGGTCTTCTTCTGGATTTTTTTTAAGTAGATGCCTCTCGCAAATGTTTGAAGTGATCATATACTGGCCAATTTTTAAAAATTAAAGGCTTTCAAAAACTATTAGTAGTGCTTATCGCAAGAAAATTCTTTGAAATTACGACAGTTTAAAAATTATCTGAAGTGGCCCTCGCTTGGATTTTTTTTTATTTAGAATGCCCTAGAAGCTATTTAGAGTATTCCTCGACTGATTTTTTCCTACAGTAACACGAATCTAGAAATATTCGGAGTGGTCTTCTCCATACATTTTTTGAAAATTTAATGCATCTAGAAATCATTTGGAATTTTATTTAAGGCGATCTCTTAGCTTAACCTTTAAATGGTGAGGTGGGGTCTAGGAGACCCCAGCAGCCCTTTAAATTTCTGTGAATCCCCTTCCCCTCATG
>CABFWB010009085.1:0-14647 GCA_902151455.1 Timema bartmani
AAAAAAAAGTGTTGAGCTCCATTGTGCTTCAGCACCGAATTCCCTGTCAACTGAAAATCAGACAAGGCGAGACTGACGCTCTTTTTACAAGTTGTCATCGGCGCAGATATTTGTTTGTAAGTAGGAAAAATTAATTTACTCTTTGATGTTACTTAGAAATTATGATTACATACCGGTAATAATAACATTATAACATAATATAACATAGTAGAGATCCGTGTCATTGATCGCATGCTCGAAAGCGTCACTCTCATGTTAAGACTTTTTCACGGTTATGGGGAGATCGGGGCTCGAATTCCGGTAATGTGTAGTGAGGGTGGTTTTTCCTAAATGGTTTCATAGAATTCCGGTCATGTGTAGTGAGGGTGGTTTTTCCTAAATGGTTTCATACTCTCCCTTCACGCGTGTACCGGTAAATTTCCTCTAAAATTCTAACTTCCTCGCCCGTATTCTACTAACCTAATTTTTGTATTCGTATATCTCGAATGGGTAGGCCTACTAAGACACGGCGAAAGACGAAAACATCGAACCAAGCTAGAATAAATTACCGGTATATTAATCATATTACGGCCTTTACTCTAAATATTAAAACAAATATATTTGATGTACTATAGGTCTACCCTAAAATAAATAGTAGTTTTTCAAACAAGAGGTGTTTGCAAGGCAATATATAGTAAGGGTCAGTTTCATATTCAGGCCTAGTACGCCTTAAGTGAAGTGCTATACTAAATACAGGACCACAACTACTTAGAATAGAATGGAATGGACCAGTTTAATACGCGAAACAGACCTATTCCACTCTGTTTCAGTAAGGTGTAGTCCTGTTTTTCATAGCCAGACTTAGTCTGAGTTGGGTCTGGCTACGAAACTGACCCTTAAGGTAATTTTTAAAATTAGAGGGGAGAAAGTTGGACACTTTTATTTATCACTGCGTCTTAGTACTTGTTCGGGCTATGTGCCCTATGTGATAGTTACTCTAATGGAGTAGGGATGATAAAGGAAAGATTTTAGAGAAAATATACCTGCATTTGCGTGGAAGGAGATAGTAAACCATTTAGGGAACTACCCACAGTGGACTAGATCGGGAGTTGAACTCAGATCTCCTGGTTATTAGCAAGTTAGACTTATATGAAAGTAATGCCTTACACCATTCAGCCACTGATGTGGGTTACACTATATTAAAAGTGATAGTTGCAGATCACATGACTTGACGTATGAATATATGAGAGTAATGCTAGTAATGGTCAGCTACTATTCTTCTTATCTTGTTCCTAATATCAGCAATGTGATACAAAAATAGTTCTAAGACATACACGTGACTCGATCCAAGTTCCTTTTGAATATATTGTTACCATTCCCTCCTTAAAAATTAAAATTGAGTAAACTTTTGTAGAAAATAATACTATATAGTTTGCATATATATATATGAAGTATTGTAGGGGTTTAAGATAGTCCCAGCGCTTTAAAAATAAAAACAAGGGGAGGGGCTAAACTCCCTTAAACCTCCCTGTTCTAAAGCCCCTGTGAATGCACACAATTATTTTTAAAAAAGCACAAAAGAGTTTGACAAATAGCAACATATTTTCCAAACGCTGACTATTTTTTTCCTCTCAGAGCTATTAAATAATAACTTTGAAATGTTCATGATGGTCAATATTGCACGTAATTGACTATACAAGACTTGTTTCTCTCTGTAATTGTGTGCTTGTTACCCCCTCCACTGAGCCCAGATTGTAAATGTTGGTTAGTT
Organism: Timema bartmani; assembly: GCA_902151455.1. Lineage (NCBI taxonomy): Eukaryota > Metazoa > Arthropoda > Insecta > Phasmatodea > Timematidae > Timema > Timema bartmani. Next base: position 1,751 of record CABFWB010009085.1, read on the forward strand.
AACCGAACACAAACATTCTCCCCTGTGTGTCCACTATTATCATCACAGGCTTATGAAGATATAACGATCTCGGGGTAGAAACGTCCCAACTCTATGTTTACTCATTGGTTTATTAATATTCTTTAAGGGATACTGCCCCGTACCATGCATCTTGATGCCCATTCGGGCCGTCCGCATATTTAAAATAAAGGAACATTATAGGTTGACCCTGTAGGCTCAAGATGAAGTGTAAAGCTAAGTACACACGTCTTGTACAAAAAGTTGTGCAATAAATTGTATAATAACTTGGTCATATCGATTGCACAAAAGTTTCGCCTCACGACTGTCTACACGGTACGTATGTCACCCACCGGCAATGTGTGAAATCCAGGCGTTCTATAAAATGCCTAGGCATTCTATTTAATGCAAGAGTGGTTTTGGCTAAGTATGAAATAAACGAGTTTTGCTGTTGTATTTCATATTTATTTTCAAATTCCTTATCTTTTTAAATTCCCGGAATATGTTATCATTTATTATCCAGTTCTGTGTAAGTCTCGCGCCGTTTTCTTGAAGGCTCACCTAATTCCTAGGATTTAAGTTGGTCGGGTTAGGTTATTTTAGAATAGGGTGGTTAGGTAAGGTAAGATAAGAGTAGGGATAAGCCCGAACTGCGCCAGTAATTAAGGGATTAAAAAATATTCACTTAACCCGGACCCACGTAACTCAAGTTGGCCCGCCACATTGCTAATTTTTTTTTGTTCAATCGTTTGTGCTCTATTTGTGCTCATATGTGCCCGAACATGAACATTTGTGCGGTGAAACTGGTCCCTTTAGAAAATATTTAATGTGGCGGGTCAACTTGAGCTCAAGCTAGCCCGCCACATATTGAAAAACACAACATAACAAAAATTTATTTATGTCACTCCATTGTGCTCCGTTTGTGCTCATATGTGCCCGAAAATGAACATTTGTGCTTTAAAATTAGGCATTCTAAAGAACATTTAATGTGGCGGGCTAACTTGAGCCTTCCCTATATCATAACCTGTAAAAAAATCGAGTTCAAGCTGGCCCACCACATTTTGAAATATCAATGTAACTAAATTATGTTTTCATCATTCGTTTGTGCGTTTTTTGTGCTCATATTTTCATGGACGCAGAAAATTGGGGGTCAGAGATCTGTATCCCCCTTGAAAATTGTTAGAACCCTTAAAAGGTTAGGATGGGGACACATATACGTATAAAATATAAATAAGAAATAGGGTTTTTTACTTTATTTTTTACTTATATTATATTCTTATATTACATCACCCAGATACAAGTTATTATTATTATTATTTTAATATAAACTTAGAGATGTACTAAAATCTCCTATTGTAAAATTATCTTGACCTACATCATCTTTTAACATGTACAAAGGCGAAACTATGCAGTAATGAACCCATGGTGGGTGGCCCCAAGAAAAAAAAAGACAACACCTTTCCTTCCCAAATATTATGTATAATTGTAGATAATAAAAAATTATATTAACATTTATTATTGGAATTATTTTATAATACGTAAAAATATAGAGTAGGAAGTTTGAATTTAGAGGAAGTCTGCCCATATTCGCGTGGAGGGATGAGAGTGTAAACCCATCGAGGAAAAACCACTCTAAGTGCATTACCATACAGTCATAATATTTGATAAAATTGTTGCTGAAATGTTTCAATATAATGCAAAAAAACTTAATCTGAATTGAATAAAATAATAATATTAATAAATATTACGAACAAACTATGATCAATTATCAATATTTACACTTATAGAGACTAAACAATTATTGATCTCTGTGAAATTGTCTACAATTTCCTTCAAGGACAAGCTACGGGCAGTAGCTCAACAGACAACAAAGCTAGTACCTGCAGCCTTTCCTGATTCATGTGCTTCTTAAATAATTTTAGTAAAGTTTTAAAAAATGACCTTTCAGCTGTTTCTATTGATTTTACAGAAAAATATGTACATACATTTTTGTACAGCATAAATTATGCGCAATAAAGTGACTATTGAGTCACCTGCGTGGTGGGCCTGCGGCATTTTCCCACCATTCTATAGTTAAACCACTGAACTTGTAACTATCAAGAATTTCAAGCTCTATTAACTTATTTTTTATTAACTATATTCTATAATCATGTATAGCTGTATACGTTTATAGATATTTTAACATGTCTAATACTGGCTTTGATCACCTCATGGTCTAACGCGCTACTCTTGGAGTAGACTAGACTGCCAATGATGAGGAAATCAAGGTTTGAATCTCGTCCAGGTGTACTGAAGTTGGTTTTCAAAACTGGTTGTCCACGCTCCCTCCACGCAAATCCAATCTAACCAGATCTAATTCAGGGGCATGAGTGGAAGGGGTAGTCATTGTTTTGCAAATTTTAAGTAGGCCTGGATTGGTAGATTCATGAGGAGGTCAGGTTCTACAAACAAAACAAATAACAGGATGTTATGGGAAGTTCTTGAGAAATATTAGCCGTAATTTTGACATTGTAGGTTTAAAAAGAGGGAAAAGTGTTAATGGAAGTCCAGGTGGACTTTATCAATTTGAAGCCCAAAGTTTCTATGTAAGGGAACATGTTCCCTATAAATTATAAGATGTGGTGTGAAAATACTATTTTCTTAAGGGACGTCGTAAAAAGGACAGAAACAAATTTAACGTTTTGATAAATGTTGAAGTTGATTTTTGGGGGTATAAAAACATAGTTCATGCCAACAAAAATGTTGAGTACATTGATAGTTTTATGAAGAATGGATATGTAAAATCCAGATATAAAGTTAGAAGAGATGTACCCAAACAAAATGAAGATAATATTTGGCCAAGCTATGTAGGAAAAAAGTTGAAGTTTGTAATCAGGTCTAGGTTTGATGTTTAAAGCTAAAAATGTTGTATAAAATTGTCTAGTAAAAAGGCATTTGATCGAAGTGGGGCAGTTAGGAATATTTGTCAAATTTCAAAAAGTAAACAATGTTTTTTATCAACGGATATTGTTAGACTTTAAGAATATATGTTATTTTAAGGCAGGCGCAATATATAGCCATATGGTATACAAATAGGCCACAATTTTTACCTTAGTCAGGATGCCAAAACATGTCAGATTAGAAGTAAGTACTTTAAATATAGCGAAGCTGAAATCTTATAATGACATAGCAAATGTCTAATTTGGCAGCGAGTAAGAATTTGTCTTATATTTATTCTTTAGAATGAAGGCCCTAATGAAATAAATATTAGTATGATGTGTACAGTGAGTACAGTATTTGTAGGTTATGTATAAAGTTTCGTAGTGTTGGTAGAAGTAATTAAAAAAACCATTAATTTTGATATTCTAACATCAGAGTGACGCTTTAGTCATTTCACAGTAATTGATTCTTTATCTAAGTAAGTTTCTAAGTCATTTACTGATATAATTTTCTGGCTAAAAATATAGAAAAAAACCCCAACGCAAACGTATTGAGACCATTCGCAGCTCTATTTACTCTGGAATTTCTAAAATTCCAGCCGTTACGCTAAACCTGTAGCAAAATACTCAGTTTACTTTCCTTAGAGTCAAAGACGTAAGATCGAAGAGTGAGGGCAACAACGTCTAGGATTGCGACGTTCTTGGTCCACAGGGTTATCATGAAGTGCCCCTATCAAGTGAAAGTACTCGTTCGCAGCTTTTCCAAAGTGGCTAGATCCATCGCAAAAGAGATCAATACACCTACTGTACTATCAGCGTCACGGACACATCTTGAAGGACAAAGGAACTAACCTCAGAATTCTTATAGAAACCTAGAATTGGGTTTCTACTAAGTGAAGTAAAAGTAGTTCCCTTTGTTTAGTTGTAAATTAGTGATAAATAAAATATGTATTAATAGGCGAGATACCAAGGCAGAAACCACGATTTTCCTACGGTTTCAGCCAACACCTTACCTGCGTTAATGGTGTGTCTTCCTACTTTGGGTTTTTTGCACTTCTTTAATTTTATAATCAAAATTTTTCGTAAATATTTACTTGAAAACTAAACCATAAAAACTTTTAAAATTCATAATTAGGCTACAGGAACTTAATAAAGTTTGCGCTCAGACCACATTTAATGAATATTTACCACCCCAACTAACTTCACCTTGCGTGTTTTTTTTTTAGTACAGCGTTTTACTACCCATTCGGGTTATACGCTTACGTACCAATTACGCTAATTGTTTTAGGGATTGGAAGGTTATATTTAGAGGAAGTTTACCCACAGTTTCGTGGAAGGATAGTCGAAAACTATTTTGGAAAAATCGCTCTCAGTACACCCGACCAAGATTCTAACCTCGATCATCGCGTCATCAACAGTCTAGTCTACTGCGAGAGTAGTACCTTGAACCACGTGGCCACCGAAGTGGGTACTTGCGTATTAAGATTTTTTTTTTTACAATGCCATGGGTAGCCGTACCCGATGGTAACGTATTCTGAAGTGTCACTCTCGCAACAAGTTGGATTGTTGATGACAAGGGTGGCTAAATTCGAATTTGAGCCAATTGTTTTAGAGGTGGTTTTCCCACCCTTTCCTCACGCTTATAAAATGCACTCTACTTAAATCGACCCTTTCCATACCTATATTAATCAATTACTAGTATGTTTGTGTAAATGCTCTCGATGGAGCTACATTGATTTCAAATTAAATTGTATTTTCTGTAAAGATCTCTGTGACCGGACATCTGAGATAATTGTAAGCTATCCGTAACCCTAGCCGTATCCGGCTGTATAAACACTTGATTCCAGCACTTCATAAATTAGCTGAAGTTAGATGTGCCTCTGAGTGAACTGCTGATTCGTTTGTATGAGTGACTGTGGTGTGACATAGATGCCTCCGGATTGGTCACCTTGACGGAGATTTGAGTGATGTTCAAGATGGCATAAACTAGATGCTATAAATCCTATAGGGCCTTTTTATACACGCGTTTAGTGATGCGTGACAAGTGTGACGCGCTTTTATACAAGCAACATGTGCCGCGCGTCATGAAAAGGGTGAGAGGAAATACAAAACAGAGTCCAGGGTTGTCAATCTCTTATTTTCTACCACTCGTGATGTATCCGTTTATAGTTTCCATTTTGGGAACAAATAAAGCGGTAGACAATAAATACCCAGCCACAAATAATAAATATACTCACTACCTGCCACAGGAGCACACTGGTACCTGTATTGAGATACAAGTGTCGTAGAGGTTGGTTGTCCTGCAGTCTCGCCAAAAGATGACGCCTGTATAAAATGCCTCATTGAATACAATGTATCTTAAATCGTCTTACGTCATTTTAGACGCGGCGTTCTCTAGGTTACGGTGACACACTTTTCAGATCACGAAGGCATAAATGACGCACGTCACCGTGTCACGAATCACGAGACGCCTGTATAAAATGTCCCTTATTGGAGCTCAACCCAGTTGGTTACTGACAGTTGTCAGAGAGTGTAATGAAGATGTATCCGTTCAGCGATGGCGTTTCTTGAGCTCCATCAGTTTTACCGGCGGGCGATGAAACGTGTAGACAGTCTGAAACAGTGGTTATAATAGTAGTATGGTAGTGCTTAGGATTGTGATTGTGTTAGTGTTGGACACAGTTGGTTCTAGGCAGTTGCCACGAGTGTTTAAGAAGGGGTGTAGCTTGTGCCATGAGTAGCACTAGCGTAGGTTAAAAGGGACCCGATGGAATACAACCCACAACTCTTAGGCAAGAAAATAGTGAACTGCCGACAGTACTTACTGTCACTTTCCAAGATATCCGATCATGACCCAAACCTAATTCTACTTCGGCGAGATTCCCATTTGTACACTCGACTCTATGCTAATAAACCCATTCCAACAACCAATTAATCTTAGAATAATTGGTCAAGTTACCTTCCCCAACCACCCTATCCCAGCCATCCTGACAAGATAATATATAGGATGAGGGGGGTCTTAACAATGTGAAAGCAATAGAAGGTGGGGTTACATTCGGTTGATTAATGTACAATAATAATCGTAAGAAATAAGTATATTGGTATTAGAATCGAGGTATCTAGACCTATCTAGACTTTGGTGGTTGAATGGTGTTAAGCGTCACCATCGCAATACACTATAATGGTTGAGCTTGATCTATCGGTAGCTCGTATGATAAATTTATTATGTGCTTGTGAAAGTATCTTGCCGTGAAAAGTGTAGCCTCAAGATTAATATATGTGTGACATCTTGTCTCAAAGATAAACTATCCAGTTCCAGTTCGTGTTGCACTCCTAGTGAAGTCGTTGTTATGCTTTACCAGCTTGTGTGAATGAATCATCAATTTACAATAAAGGTGGTAAATAGGCTCACAAAATAAAATCTTGAGAACTACATTCGAATGGGGGTGAAATGTCAATTACCGAAGATGGAAAAACTTGTGAACGAAAGTGAATTCCATGCTTCTAAATAAGTTACAAGCCAATGCATTTTTTTAAAGCTATATATTTGAATATAATTTTGTTTGATCTTTTTAAATTTTAGCACCGCGTCTTACTACCCGTTCAGGTTATACACTTAAGTACTAATTACTCTAATGGATTAGGAATTGGGAAGGTTAAATTTAGAGGAAGTGAACCCGCATTTGCGTGGAGGGAGAATGTAAAACCATTTGGAAAACCACCCCGAGTTCACCAGACTGATATTCGAACCTCGATCTCTCCGTCCTCGGCAGTCGAGCTCAACATGACTAGCGCGTTAGCCAACTACGCCACCGAGGCGGGTGATAGTTAATTACCCTTGTATTTTCAAGCATTAAATAGTTTATTTTAGTAAGAGATTTACTAACAAGCTTAAAGTATTTTAATTAAAATTACGAATCCTAGCCTAGCTACAGAGTCAACACTCAATTGAACAAAGATGTGATGGCAAAGCCTCTGTACGTGTCACAATAATATTGTAACGAGATAAACGTATGACAGCAGGACCGGAGCGCTTCTCGTTTGTTTACCAACTGCGCTCTATAGTGTCTCTATCTTCCTTAGCAGTTGTGCAGTCAGTATAACTGCCAGAAGGACTGGAGCGGATAGGGGGAAGAAAAGGAACACGTCTGGAAGAGTCTGGGTTCATTTTATTCTAACACAGTATTCTAGAAATGGAGGATTACAGACTCTTAACTGTGACCCATATATATATATATCATATATGCACACATGGTTGGCGATAGCCAGGGAGTTCTAGTCCGAATAGAGGCAAGCCAATTGAGTGGACCAACGTGTTCAGGCTAGCGTGCCCAAGAGCAAGTATAGTGATCAGTGAGTAGGTCAACGTGTCCAGTGTGTAGGCTAAAGTGTCCGGTGTGTGGACTAGTGTGTCCACTGTATGGACCAGCGTGTCCGGTGTGTGGGCCAGCGTGTCCATTGAGTGGACCGACGTGTTCAGGCTAGCGTGCCCAAGAGCAAGTATAGTGATCAGTGAGTAGGTCAACGTGTCCAGTGTGTAGGCTAAAGTGTCCGGTGTGTGGACTAGTGTGTCCACTGTATGGACCAGCGTGTCCGGTGTGTGGGCCAGCGTGTCCATTGAGTGGACCGACGTGTTCAGGCTAGCGTGCCCAAGAGTAAGTATAGTGATCAGTGAGTAGATCAACGTGTCCAGTGTGTAGGCTAAAGTGTCCGGTGTGTGGACTAGTGTGTCCACTGTATGGACCAGCGTGTCCGGTGTGTGGGCCAGCGTGTCCGGTGAGTGGGTCAGCGTGTCCAGTGAGTGGGCCGGAGTGTCCAGTGTGTGAGCCAGCATGTCGCCCAGCATGCCCACTGTATGAGCTAGCGTGTCCAGCGAGTGGGCCGGAGTGTCCAATGTGTGTGCTAGCATATCGGTCAGCGTGTCCAGTGTATGGAGTGGGTTGGAAAGCTTGGCGTTCGTGTAGTGGGTGACGAAGACGTTGATTTTTATTGTGAACTGTGTTCATGAGGAACATTTTTGTGACTGTCTCAAATGTTTGAATAGATCTCATGTGTTTTATAGTTACTAATTTGTTTATTTAATTTAACTAAATTTTATGTGTTTTCATTCTCTTATTAACTTACAGACTTAATTACTATTCTTATTATTTAATTCAGTAACTTGTTTGGTTATAGTTAATTTAATTCTATCAGTGAGTACGTTGTTTTATTTTTAATAATCAAAACCTTGAATATTCCGTGTGCGTTTTTAAACTTGTTTAATCAGTAGCGTGCACCAATATCCTTAAAATAACTTGCGATTCATGCGGGGACGTGGGAACGGCTTGCGACTAAATATTACAAGTAGGGCGCATCTGAGTTACAATATCGAATACGAGATACGACACATTTTTATTTTCTTTCCACCCCTTGAAGAGAAAAGTATTGTGATCGTCAAAAATCGAACTCAAGAATTTGAAAAATGTTGACGTTTCATGACCCCCTTAAACCAAAAATAGTTGTTTTTGCGATGCCGTCTGTTTGTACCTCGGGTTAGAGTCAAAATTGTTTTACCATTCGGGCTAAATCTTGGTATCTAGGGATTTCATAAGGTTCCCCCAATAAATTTTTGGAATTAGATATCTAGCCCTAAGATTAAGAGTAGTTTACTGAAGGGCAAAAAAGAGAAAAATATCGATATTCTCAAAATCCGCTCAAACAATTTTAATTACATTTTGTATAGGTCTACATACATCATCTAACAATACAAAAAAAGAGGCAATTTTCATTTTTCCATGAAAATGACTTTGAGTATACTTTAGATGTTCAAAATTTATCAATTTTGATTATATCTCCGTAACTGTTTGAGATACTAAATAACTTATCATTGTAAAATGTAATATTATTAAATATAAAACAATTTTTATAAATATATTTTTATAAAAAAATATTTTTGAAACCATGAGAAAACATATTTTTATGGAGTACTTTGAAATATGAAGTTGATTTTTATGTTCTTTGGTGGACAGAATGCCCATCTTTACTCAATATTTCAATAGCATTGTATAATGTTGCATTTGTTCTTTGGTGGAGTGTTACTGCAACAATGTATATTATTTCGTTTCACAAATCCTATGAGTTTTTAGTAAATGTCTCTATTTTAAGATGGGCAGCTCGCGAAACAAATTGACATATAAAAATGGTCCGCTAACTCAATGAGCTTGGCGACCCCTAGGACTAAGCTGCCAGTGACGGCAAGCTCGGGGTTCAAAGCCCAATCAGAGGTAATAAGGTTAATTTTTACTAAATATGATTGGTGTGTGCAGAAAGATACAAATATTTTATTTATTTTTTCACGAGAAAGAAAAGACAAGCTTATTACTTCACTAATATTTAAGCCTGACTTTGCCAGAGAGCTTGTGCTCATATGTAATAATACTCGTAAAATAGTCTCATTATTAATTTAATGAATAATAAAATAAATAAATGAAATAGACTAGTATAGCGACACATGGAATAAATGAGGATCTTGGTTTCCCAAAAGTCTCATGGGTCACCAAGCTATGTCAACAGAAGTTGTTTATTTTCATTATCATGCCACTTCTGCATCCTTTGATATGTAGCTATGTAATAGCAGTGCTATACAGTAAATCTTTATTTTATATGTTTTTTATTTTTATTTTTTTCCATCTGCCTCTAGAAAATTAATATTGTATAACATATACATATTTTTTGTTTTATTAGATGAGTAGTTTTGAGAGTTCCCTCACTTTTCATCTATTTCCCGCACTCATATTTTATGATATACAAACCTTTCAACTTTTATGTTAGCTGGAGTGATTCCTTTACCAATTTATCAAATTTAGATTTTCTTCCGCACTGAAAGGTAGATTTTCCAATCTCTTGGATTGATTTCAAGCTACTGTCTCTCCCCCCAAACCCATTTCGACTCCCACATTCCTATTTTGAAATTTTAAGATTTATTTGGTTATCTGATATGGTTCTTTTACACGCCTGCCTACTTTAAATTTTCAACCACATCGAAAATAGTGTTTCTAATTAGTTGTTTCAATTTTTAGCTCTTTAATTTTCCGTTTTAAAATTTTAAAGTTCCAGTTATTCAGAAACCATTCAGTTATCCAGGCAGGTATATTTACTTACATTCGAAATTTCAATTTTATTCCACACAGAGAAGATTTTGTTTCTATTGGCTTAGAAATTTTGAGAACCCATTACTTGGAAATAGTTTTGAAATTTCAAATTGTCAGTATTTTTTAAGTTTTGGCTATTTTAAGCGGTCTTCCTTCCTAACGGGTTGAAAGTTTAGTATTTTAATTTTCTACCACACTTAAAACATATTTTATATGAGTTTTTGAAATTATTAACGCTCCTTCAACACAGATATTAATTTTAAAATTTAAGAAACTTTAATAGTTTGCAAGTTTTTTCAAAATTTTTATTCAGTTACTTACTTACTTTATGCCATTAGTAAATCGAAAGTAAAACATACGTATTCGCCATCTCCTAACCATATAACTAACTTCTTGTCTAGCCTCAATATCTAATACAAACCTATTTACATAATTCATTATTGACTGTAGCGTCTGTGGCCTGTATAAACTTCTAACATCCAACGTCCCAATCTTAATCTCTTTCCTAGCTTTTCTATCCCATGACTTCCGTGGAGTAGTCCTCACCCAGAGATCCGATTGGGAGACTGTTTTATCTCCGAAATATCTTTACTCCAGGAACATCCATGACAAGCATTTGTGTGTTTCTTGATGACATTTTTTTTTTCACGGTGAGATCTCATCAGACCCAACCAAGCNTTTTTTTCACGGTGAGATCTCATCAGACCCAACCAAGCCCAGTCCCCAAGCTGGAGGAACGCCCTTATCGGCTGTCCGTGACTACTTGTTCAATATATTCGCAGCTACCCTTCAGATCTGAAGGCCGTATCATCTATCCACAAACTGTGGTTGCACTGTTCCTTGGATGATTGAGACCCACTAAACAGATTTCTATTTAATATCCTATTGAAGGGTGTTTTATTTCTATAGTTTTGGAATTTTTTTCTATACCCGTTTTGGAATTTCATATTTTTTAAATTTTTGTCTTTTGGTGTGGTCTCTTTACCATCTCTCCAAATTTCAATTTTTACCTCACCGATAAATGGTTATAATTGTAGTTTTGTAAATATCAAGCCCTGACCATTTCCTGTACCCCGTTTTGAATTTTAAATGTTCAATCTCTTCTGATTATTTGAGCTTGACAATTTATATTTAATAATATATTTCAATTTTTTACTGTACCTAATACATTTTTTTCTCTCTTTTGGAAATTTTGAGAGGAACCAGGAGCTCCGGAAGATATTTGAAAGTGGGGGGCGAGGGGGCGGGGCTCAACTGTAGGTTCTGACTGGGTACAATTTTAGACGCTGGATGACTTGGAGGTTTATTTTTCATGGATAGTTCTTTTTTGTATGTCCTTCTTTGTCAAAATATATGGTAACAACATAGTAGGAGCTTGTGTGGAGAAGAACGTGGTAACATTTTTTTTACAGTCAAAATTTAAAAATGATGGGTAGGCCCCATCTATATTTTTATTTTATAAGTAATGATACTATCCAGTGGTATTTGTGGTGTTTTTAACGTCCTGGCTCCCAAGCCGAAAAGGAATTCGGAAGCCCTCCTCCAAAAATTTTCCGGAACTTCGATGCCCTTAGAAGCTATTTAGAGTGGTCCACACTTGGAAAAATTCACGAAAATTATACTCTTCTAGACGTTATTTGGAGTGATTCTCAGCAAGAAGATTTTTTTAAATGTGGAGTTTTCTAAAAGCTTCTTGAAATATTCCTCACCTGGAAATCTTTTGAAAATGTATAACTTGTAGATGCTATATAAAGTGATTTTCCTCTAAGAAATTTTTGAAAACTAGATGCCTCAATAAACTTTTTAGAGTGGTTATTTAGTGGCAATTTTGAAAAAATCTGATGCCTCTGGAAGATATTTTTAGTTAAAAAAATATTGTAGTTAGTGTTTAATGCACACAACCATATAAATATTTCTTACATTTATGTAGGTGGCACGGGTCTTATTGAATGCCAGGGTTATCCACAACTTACAATAAGAATACTGTAAGTGGAGGGCGTAAAACACCTGGGAGGAAAACATTTACATATTAATATATCTTCCTATAGTATTTAATCAAGGACAAATCTTTCAAATACAGAAAGAATGTTTGTTTGGAAGTTTTAAGTAAAGCATAATTCTTGATATTCGCATTGCAAGTAAGTTATTAGTCGTATACAAAACAACTCATTATGAGGCTTTAGTGTAATCATATTTTGAATTTATTCTGGGTCTCTCGTCAGATACCCTACACACTATAATGTAAATTAGGGATAGTGATTAAACATTGGCCATACATTGTGGTATCCTTTAATTTTGAAATATATCATCCAGAGGAGCGGCTGGGATGATTAAAATTTTAAACCCAGCTGATTTCTACTGATAAAATTTATTTATTTTACACGTTTTCAAACAACACTGATAAGGCCTACACTTCAAAATTCTTTAACATTCCCAGTTTTTACAAACCAAAGAATAATATGTAATTTCCCATAATATAATAAAAGCAATTGGCCAACATACATCATCTCATAATTTTCATTGCCTTCTATTAAATTCTTGGCAAAAAGGTAAATCACATTAGTTGGGGATAAAACTAACAATTTAGGCTTGGTAATGCTCTCTATTTCGTATTTCACAAATTATTGCAAAAAAATATAAAAAATCTTCAAAGACATTTTATAATTTATCTGAATTCTCCTTGGCTTTTAATGTCACACTCAATTAATCAGCTTTTACAGGTATTCTCTGTTTTACATGTACCCCCCGTCGAGATTGAAAGGTAGCAACTTTTTGGCTAAACGCCCGCGTGGTATGCTACACCTCCACACATGACTGCAGAATAGTTTGCCTAGCTACGCCCGAGGCCGGAT
>CABFWB010009087.1:0-14624 GCA_902151455.1 Timema bartmani
GGTACAATTCCAGTTTTTCACAAAAGCCGTTTATTACAAAACTGTCGGAAAGGATACCTTTCCGAGGGGATACAATTCAGCTCCCCCTAAACAATGAGAGCGTACCAGTCCCACTGTTAGACAAGGAGGGAGACAGAGAGAACAAGGAGCTCAGCCAGGATAAACAATGAGAGCGTACCAGCCCCACTGTTAGACAAGGAAGGAGACAGAGAGAACCGGGAGCTCAGCCAGGATAAACAATGAGAGCTCTCCGGTCCCGCTGTTAGACACTAATCTCGCTACAGTATTTATATTATTTCCTTTTCTTCAGCAGTTAGGAGACTATGGTGCCATAAAATACGCTTTAGATAGCTTACAGAACTGTTTATCATTTATAAAATTTATCTAGCCTCCGGCAATTGAGGGATGTTCCCACCAACACCCCCTCCCTGGCTACGGCCTTGGTTCAGAGTCATATTATCCGATATGGATATGTGGGGCAGACCAAAAACGGGGAACACAAATTTCGTAAAATAAACTGAACAAACGTAGCATGTAATATCATTTTATATAAAAAAACTATAAGCTAATATATATAAAAAACTTGGAAAATGTGCGGAAAATGTTTGTCCCCCTCGTTCCCCCACCCCCCGCTTTTTATTATTGGGGGGACATGTCCCCCATCATACAACTTGCGACGCCCGTGTTTTACGCCAAGGCTATTAACGGTTTATTATATGAATAGGAGAATTTAGAATAAGTAGACCCGCATTAGAGTGTAGAGGGGATGGGAAAACCCCCAATTTTAGATCGTATGTGTATAAACCATCTTCATTGCACCCAGCCTTGGACCACGTGTTCGCCGGGTCCCCCGACTTGGATTAGAACCTTGATCTCCTCATCCTCGACTGTCCAGTCTATTGTGAGAGTGACGTCTAAGATCATTCGACCACCGAAACGGGTCAACCGATATAATGTGTTTATTTTAAATGGCGTGAGCCCACAAGCGACCTATACAGACCGAGCGACCGCGACCATTAGCGATTATAGTGCCAACACTTTTGGATAGAGGGTTTAATGTGGTCAGCAGAACGAGCCCTCCAACCGTTAATCTCAGTTTCCTATATTGGAGCTGTTACTGTTTTACTCAAATATCTCCTCATTTGTCCTCACGAGGCTGAGTATGAGCCCGCTCCATACCCATTACTTCACAGATAAATCTATAAGTACCTGAGATCGAACCCGGGACTTCTAGGTCTATAGCCAGGAGCTCTGCCTATGTGCACCACGTCTCACTACCTATTCGGGCCGTTTCACACTAATGGGGTGAGGAAGACAGATTTTAGGGTAAATTTACCTGAATTTGAGTGGAGAGTAGACCTATATTTTACTAATCGATTAATCAACACCAGTTACATTAATACAAACATGTTAAAAGTAAGTACAATATTAATATATTCAAAAGATAAAATTAAAAAATTAGCGCTATAGATTAATATTTTACTAAAGACAGAACAGAAAATCTGGTGCAATGTGCCTATTTTAGTGTTTATATAAATAAATAAGATAAAACTGAAGTCGTTACATTGTGATGGTAAAAAAAAAGCAAGGATGTATAAAATATATAATAGTAAATTTGTCTTATCATTTTCCATAGCCCCAGTACAACAAATGAAGAATGGTAAGTAGGGTTTACATAAATCCGATCAAAACCATAAAAACAAAGGAAGACTTTAGTACTAAATAATTTACCTCCATTACTGTTTCCAGCCTGTGGCCTGGGTCAGTTTTTTATTCAAGTCATATATTTCCCACTACCGACTTGCTAGGCCTGTCGTAGCTTCATATGTTTTATAATCAAACTAAAGACTAGTACAGGTACAATATCCAGTCCCCGGTCGTTAATTTATCAATGTCAAAGGTTAGCTTAAGATCATATTCAACCAATAATAGATATTTAGGCCATACCGGGAATTGAACCCGGGACCCTTAGTGCGATCCCAGTATGGCCAAAATATCTATTATTGGTTAAATGTGGGTTCCCCCTTACACAGTGATATATTAACAGCCGGGGGCTGGTTGTTGTGTCTGTTCTAGATTTAAGTTAGTTTATAAGTTGTGTGCTGATATAATCATTGGGTTCAAAAAGTGCACGTTAAATACCTCAAATAATAATAATAATAATAATAATAATAATAATAGACAAAATGTTACTTTTTTATAAGGGTTTTTCTAAAAGTTTTGATAATATCTATCAAAAGTGACAGCTTCAGATTATATGACGTGACGTATGAATGTATGAAAATTGTTTTAGTGTAACTGCCAAAATAGGTTATTCCTATCAAAACCGAACTGTATGTAGCCTCTCACTTCTCTAAGCAGCGACCAAGAATGTCGAATACTGAATAACAGTATCTTGGTAAAACACCTCAAAGAATGGACGAAAAGATTAATTAGGTTTTTATTAATAATTGAGATGACTTTGTTACTCAATTTGTTATTTAAGTTATTTACGTCTTTGCGATTGAATCGAAAACTTCCTTTTATAATTTGTTTTAAATAATTTTGTGTTCAAAGATCACTTTCAATTCTTGTATTAATAGAAATAATAGCGATATACACTTGATTAGCTTGATTAGGAGTGCTTATTTGAATCAGACTGTATCTGCTGCGTTATTTTCACTTCAAACTCTTAGTACGATTATTTCAAACTCTAAAATGAAAAAGCTATACAACAATTTTCTTACAAACAGACATATCTGACAGCTAGAAAAATAACACCTAGGTTACATTCACGTTGGGGTGACCTGGTGGTCTAGGGGTAAGGTGTCAGACTTCTGTGCTGAGGGTCCGGGGTTCAATCCTTGGTCCCGAAACAGATTTATTTGATTGACAAACCCTTCCGTCACCTCTGACAAGATGTGTATTAATCACAACTTGTGAATGTGTGGAATGCCAGGCCTCCACCGTGGTTCGGATTCCACGTTGAACTGTAGGTCCTCCATTTAATCTCACAATCACCCTACCATTACACATTAGCGTAAGTGCGTATAGCCCGAACGGGTAGTAAGACGCGGTGCTAATTATAATAATACTTTCACGTTTTTATGTTTTTTAACCACCGCGTCTTAGTTCATGTTCAGAATATACGCATTTTTGATAGTTACTCTAATGGGGTAGGGATGAAGAAAAAAGCATTTTAGAGGTAATATACATGAATTTTCGTGGAAGGAGAGTAGGAAACCACTTAGAAAAACCATTCTGATAAAACCCAACCAGAATTCGAACCCCGATCAACACGTCATCAGTAGTACCTTAACGTATCCATACGTCAAATTATGTGAGCTACAGCTGTCACTTTTAATATATATTATCAATTTAAAATTGCACTTATAATGTAATGAAATGTTATTAATGTTGACAGCAAAAATATGTCTGTATTCTCAAAAAAAGTTCTTCAAAGGTACATTCGTGATAAAATCAAGGTATAGTTCAACGTTAGTGCGTATGACCCAGACAAAGAAGGGCCAACTATAATGGTGTACTTGTAGTTTTCTCTGTCAATTTATTCCCTTAGCATAAGGATTCCTTAAAACAACTAAAAAGTGTGTTAAGAAATATCTTATGGGTTCAAATTTTAGGTCCATCCGTAAATTCCTTTACCAACAAACGAATACTACCTCCCGGACCGCGTCAAAAACTTCAACCTCAATTACGTAACATACCACTTGATCACCAGTTTTTTTTATTGTTATTAGTTCGTAGTATTTACAAAAACAGACAGGTAATAAAACAAACAAACAAAAAAGAACAAAAGGTCGTATCTAGTCTGATTAAATTTTGTGTGAAATTACTTCCTTTGAAAAATGAAAAAAAACTGTGGAATGAGAAATGAAGAGTTGAAAATTAAAACTAGCCAAGCGAGCATCATTATCGGGGTATAACCTCCGGGAATGACTAGCCACTGCATTAGGTGGTCGCCACCATTTCTACACAGGGTGGTGTTCGAAACTTAGTGGAAAAGGTGGCTAGCAACGAGCCAATAGGGGGATTTTTGTTGTTGCCGTGCGTCTTACTACCTGTCCAGGCTATACGCATTTAATTGCACCAGCGGTTCCCAAAGTGTGCTCCGCAAAGCATCTCCAAGTGCTCCGCGAATAGATTGAAAATAATAAATAAATAAAATGTGACACGATATCAAAACTGTGAATTGGTGCGTCCATAAGTATTGGGTAGACATTATTTACAGACTGCACGCAGCGAAACCAGACAGAGAGACTAGAGGGTGCCAGTTCACCCCGTCTCTCTCAGAACTTCGTCGCACTTTCAGATACGATTATTAGCTTCGACACCTTTCCAGAATTTTCTGGGAAGTTTCTATTGCATATTAAAAACTCTTGTTTCTTCGCACCTTCAGTCAGTTGAAGTTCAGTCAGTATACAGTCGAGAGTCGAAACAAATCAAGTAGCAGTGCATTGTTATTTATTTGAGTGTCGGAAAAGCCAACCTGGCATCGGAGCAGTATGAATGCTTGAATGACTTGACATCAGATTCTGCGGTAAAAGAGAATTTTGCAACTAGAAATCACTATCAGAATTTTGATGTCAGCTATGAGACGAATTTGAAGTTTTGTCAGCTAGAAAGAAAATAATACTTCTTCCCTTTGCAATAACTTACTTATGTGGATCAGGATTCTCTGCCTATGTGGCTAATAAAACAAAATATCCCGGCTCTACGCAGAATCAGATATTCGGTTGCAGCTGTCCCAAATTCAACCAGATAAAGCCACATTGCACAAATCAAAATACAGCAGTCCCATCCTTCTCATTGGAATTTAAGTTCGTGGTCTATATTTTATTGTTCTCTTTTTTATGCCAAGTGACTTTTTTTTTCTGCAGCCATTAAAATGGTTTTACACTATCTGTGTAGGTAACATATTGTGGATTTACAATACCTGCTTTGAATTCGTTATCAAATGTTTTGCTTTAGGCTAATTTATGCTTTTTGTTGTTGTTTTGCGTTTATGTAGTTAAGTTCCTTATTTCTCTGAACTTAAGGGAGAAAATAACATTTATAATGAAATAAACTTAATGTTTAATATGCCCAGATGCTTAAACATTCGTTTCCATCGTGAATACTGCTGTAGTTCGGTTTAGTATCTATCTATGTAGAGTCTATGTGAAAAATCGTCGCCCTTATACCAAAGACATTTATGTGCAAAAATGTTATTTTGAGAAAACTATATTTAAAGCTACAATTTCCAATGGCTTTGGATGGGAAAAATTAAGTTTGGATCAAAATTTAAGCTATTTAGAAATCTAAAAATAATTCGTGCTTTTACTATACGATAAAATATCGACTAACAACTTTAAAAACTGCAGTTAGGTAAATATAGCAAAAAATGTATGTGCATGCCATGACAAATTCCTGTCCTGGAAAGTGCACCGCGATTCAAAAAGTTTGGGAACCGCTGAATTACACTAATGGGGTAGGTTTGAGGAAGGAATATATCAGATGAAATCTAACATTATTGGTGTGGAGGAAGAGTGAGAAATCGTTTAGAAAAACTACCCCCATTCACCCTACAGGGATTCGAACCTTTATTTCTCGGCAGTCTAGCTAAACACGAAACTAGCACGTTAGCTAACTACGCCCCCTAGGCGGGTAACTTATGTATTCAAACACTAAGACTTATTCAGTTATTTAAACATAATTGAAAAGCGACATCTAGACACGGGAATCAAACCCAGTAATTTCAGCCTAGCACACCAATGCTCTATCATGGAGTTCAGGTTTGTCCTGTGTTCGTTCATCACTCAAAGTTTAGGGCAAAATCAGTTGTGGGTATGTGAATACGTCGGCTACTTAACTACTAGCTTTCAGAAACACAGTGATCAATGACTCAGGGCTAGCATCTATGCTGCTGCTCGTTCAAGCATTTAATTGTGTGCGTGGTTGTGTTTAAACATAATACATTGAAAGTATAATTTGGTAAGAGAAAACCTATGAACAATAAAACAACTTTTACACTCGGCAGCATAAATTCCAACCCCCGATTCACCGGGGTTGTGTTTCTGTTAATTACAAATTATGTGACAATATCGTGAGTCCATCACATACTCCTTCACCTTTTGGTTCAATACGTACCCATATTGCGTAGTTATGTACCCCTTATGGTCAAATATGCACCCCCTTTTCTCAGTTTTGCTACCCTTTTAGTCAAAGACGCACTCCTATTGCGCAGTTCTGTTCCCTTTTTGGTTGAAGACGCACCCCTATTGCTCATTTATGTTCCCCTTTTAGTCAAACACACACCCCTTTTGCTCAGCTTTGTTTCACTTTTGGTTGAAGAGGCATCCCTATTGCGCAGTTATGTTCCCCTTTTAGTCGAACTTGCACCCCTTTTGCTCAGCTTTGTTCCCCTTTTGGTTGAAGACGCACCCCTATTGCGCAGTTATGTTCCCCTTTTAGTCGAACATATACCCCTTTTGGTCAAACATGCACCCCTTTTGGTTGAAGACGCACCCCTATTCATCAATTACGTTCCGCTTTTAGCCAATACGTACCCGCTTGGCCTATTCCTGTATTTACATGTCACGCCACCAATCCGGTGCCAGATATCAGTCATCACCCATAGCCTATTTCTGTGTTGACATGTCCAGTTGGCACTTTGGGACCAGGTGTGAGTCCATACATAGATTCTTACGTCATCGGGGCTGCGACATTGACAGGAATAGATTCTTACGTCATAAGGGTTGCGGCATTCTGGGTAGGGGTATTGACCAGATCTCTCTCAGTCTATGTGTAACTTCCATCGAGAGAGGATCTCAGGCACACTTTCTAGGGGCTGAGGCCACCAACCGATGAAATGGGACAGCGGTGGATTCGAAACAAAAAACACCAGCTCCCAGGGTTTCGATCCAATGGGGCACACTCCCCCACACAAAAATCCTCCCCAGGCATTCGACCCAATGGGACACACTCCCTCATACCAAAATTCTACCAAGGATTCAAACCAATGGGACACCCATAATAAATCGATGGGGCATACATACAAATTTAAAAAATGGGGCACACACAAAAAACTAGGGACACATGGAAAATCAAATAGGTAGGATTGAACACGATCAAAAGGGTCAATTACCTCTGGTGGGCAAAAGTGTTTTGACCTGGCAGCCGGCGAGCATCTATTGCGCATTCATGGGTTCAAAGATCAAGTTGATCTCAAATGGGTAGCCCTATTTCAAAGCTACTCTGAATGAGTTGTACCCGCACTTAGTCTCCTAGGGTTACCCTACAAGTCAATCTATGGGATCGAGCACATTGGATAGCAAACCAGCAATCTAAGGAAGATACAGCTGCAGTTGGAGACCAAGTATAGCGGGCTAACTAGCCAAGTCCCGTACAACCCAAATCAACTGCCACAAATAACGGTCTTGAAATAAAATGTACATGGATTGCTGAAAATATGCTCATATCTATACATGTGTGTGTTACATACCTCGCCACAACATACATACCTCGCCACAACAACTTCGCTGAACACGAGCTCCATTAGACGCGCCCTGCTATTCTTTCAGCCAGCGACGCCGCACTTCACCGGGCCGAGCTTTTAATTCATCTGACTGAATTACTGGGTGGCGCACCGCGTGCAGTTTTCACTGGTTATGGCTTACGTGCCGATGTGAACTTCATGGGACGTCATCCCCCCACTACTCTTCTATGGTTCGCTGGACTCCGGCGCTATAAGACACCATGGCTTGCAGGACAATAACACATTACTTCATTGCTATCCCAGGATATAACACGTCACAAGTATCTTCGATCAAGACATATTTACGATTCCAGGGAGGAAAGGACGATGGTACCAAGGGACTGGCCTGATCGGCGGAAGAAGACTGCCACAGCGTTATAATCAAGTAATGGCCGTGGTTAGGTCTTAGGAATAGTTTACTTGTTCAAGAGGGTATTAATAACTCTTATTTTTATTAGGTAAATGTAGTTTAGTCTTAAACTTTCTGGATCACTGTGCTAGCCATTGGTGACGTTATATATCACTGATATATACTGGGTCCTTCAGACCTGCGGGTTAGGTAGTAGTGTGTCCCACTCCATGCCCTGCACGACTATGTCGTAATCTGCAGTGCCTTCAGGCATGAAAGGGTCTGTTTAGGTTGTTCCAGGCCTGGCAGTGTGCCTTATTAGGTGTTGGTCGGATCTCTTAGAGTTACTTGGGGCGCTTCACGCCATGATTGTAGTTTGCCTTATTGTGTTGTTCAACTTGTGGATCTTTTGCCCGTCAGGCATGGCTCGCGTTTGTAGAGCTATTTAATGATTGTTGTTCACCGTGTTGTGGTGATTAACTTGTAGGTCCGTTGCCCTTCAGGCATGGCTCACATTTGTTAAATATTTTGATATCGTCCCTTTGAGAGGACGTGTCTCCCCCTTCTGGGTTTGATAGTCGACTGTCTTGGGTTTGATCACCTCGAGTCCGGCTATGACCAATTGGTTATTTGCTGGGTCATTTTGTGTTTAGCCCTAGAACCCTGGATTGGAACTTTCATCCATAGTTTAGCCGGAATATATATATATGGCCGGAATAAACACTCTGTAGCTTGTAGCTGTTGTAAGTAGATTAAAATGGATTAAGCTAGCCTCACTAGCATGGGTAATCTACTTCCCCTATTGTAAGACTGCTAGTTTATTTACCCAAGTTAACTGGTTAACTTATTGTGTCGGTTATTCTTGCTAATGTGACTGTTTATTGACTAACGCAGTATTTGGTTTTTCTAATGGGGAGGCTACCCATACCAAGCATAACTAGGGATTTGCCTATGTTGTACTCATGTTGGCGCTTCCCGCCTTGACAACAATTGAGTGGGAACACTAGATAATTCGCTTCGGAGTTATCAATTTTAGGGATCCAATATTAGCCTAAAACCTCGCAAACTGGATAATGCTTGTATTATTTTTAAAGTATGTGCTGACAAACTAATCTCATTAAAGCCTATGTGTCTATATCCATCATTACCATTGCTTTTACTTGTTTTATATCTTGAATGTATTCCTTATTTACGTACCCGGGGTTAAAAGAAAATAAACCTCCGGTGCACGAGGTTCGATTCTACCCAGACTCACTTGAGGTATTTTAAAACACAATGATGTTTCACACTTTACCTTCAGGCGAACATCGCAGCAATTTTGTCTCACAATGCGTAGTATGACGTCACTCTACCGTCATCACATGCTCTTGAACACTGGGTCCACCTTGTGTGGTCCTAGAGGGCAGGTCACGCGGTCTTGCTCTCTGGCTTCCACGCGGGCGGAACCACAGTTCAACTCTCAGGGTTCGGCCAGACTGACAAGCGTGCGAACGAGCGCGCAAGCGACTGGGTGGCCAGACTGGCGAGCGCGTGATTAGCAGATAGCTCTCAAGTTGTTGACGAGGAGGCTTCGAATCTTGGCTGAGTGAACTGAGGGGGGTTTTAAAGAGTGATTTATTGTTGTGGTTTTCTCATCCTCTCTCCACGCTAATGATGATTCTTATTTGTAAAGGCCTACTTTGATAATAATATATATGGTTTATGATCTTACCAATTAAATTAGGCTGTTAGTAGCAAGTGTGCTAAACCTATCGATATTAATAAAAATGAGAAGTTTTCCTAGCACTCAATGGACCAACATACAATAATATTGCCTAGTGCCTGTAAACTAGACTGTATCGGGTCGAGAGCGCGCGCTTGAAAAATAGAACCAGTTCTATCATTCAAGCGTGCGCGCTCAGTCGCTCGCTCGCGCGTTCCAGTCTGACCACCTCTCATTACAACCAATGTGTTCAATTTTATATTTTAGTCGCTCACGCGCTCGCTCACTCAGTCTGGCCACCCCCTCACTCACTTTACTAACTTACTTTGGGTCAGTCGAACATGATAGTGCTTGCTTGCACATCAAACGATACAGTTGTATCGCAAATTGTTCTTTATAGATCAGCTGTGATTGTAACGTCACATGAACCTGTAAACTTGAAAAGTTTAAGAAAGGCTTTCAGCTATTATCAATTGATAAACGTTCAATGATCTGACATCGAACATTGATCTTTGTTAACCTGTGGTTATAACCAAAATCAGCACGCTTCCAGTAACTAAGTGGTTAAAAAGGTCTAATGAACAACAAACAACAAGAAGGAGGTTCCAAGAAGGTTTCATGGTAAAAGAGCTAGTAAGAAGGTTTCATGAGATGAGAGTTGAACTGTGGTCCCGCCCGCGTGGAATCCAGAGAGCAAGACCGCGTGACCTGCCCTCTAGCGCCACACACAGCGGGCCCAGAGTTCAATAGCACTTGGTGACGGTAAAGTGACATCAAACTCTACAACAACTTACCGTCATCACAGGTGTATCAAGATATATATCTGGACATATAGTTTAGCAGACTTTAACCTTGAAGAGCGAGATTCTGTTCGTACCGGGCGCACTTTTTTTTCACAGTGTGGTTTCCTATCCTTCACTCGTACGAATTTTGGAATATCTCCTTAAAATTCAACTTTCTCATCTTGATTTCTTAGGTTAGATGGACCAGCATTATTATAGTTTCACAAATACTGTAACAAAAAATAAATACATTTTAAATTTCCTATCCAGACAAAACTACAAATAACTTAGCTAAACATTAATACTACTTATTATGTTCTCTTAGATTTAAAAAGTATTTTAGTTTTAATTTTTTATGTTATTTTTTATCTCTAATCTCAAAGTTATTGGGCGTAGCATGTGATGCTGTGACAGTCAACTGTTCGGTGGTTGATGTCAATTTTATTGAAAATTTGCAACATGTGTTACTGCGATAGTCAACTGTTTGTTATGTTGATGTCAACGTTGATGTAAGTGTGGATCATGTGTTACTGCGACAGTCAACTTTTCAATGTGTTAATGTCAATGTTGATGTAAGTGTGGATCGTGTGTTACTGCGACAGCCAACTGTTCTGTGTGTTGATGTCAATGTTGATGTAAGTGTGGATCGTGTGTTACTGCGACAGCCAACTGTTCTGTGTGTTGATGTCAATGATGATGTAAGTGTGGATCATGTGTTACTGCGACAGTCAACTTTTCAATGTGTTAATGTCAATGTTGATGTAAGTGTGGATCATGTGTTACTGCGACAGCCAACTGTTCAGTGTGTTAATGTCAATGTTGATGTAAGTGTGGATCGTGTGTTACTGCGACAGTCAACTGTTCAGCAGTGGCGTATTCTGAGAAACTTAGTAGGTATGCTATACTTAAAAGTTGCAGGGGAGATTTGGGGGTCAAGGACCCTCAACCACCGAGATCCAAGAACGTCAAGGGATTATTCTCCAGGAAATATTAGAATATGTTGGCCTCTAGAACAGTGGTTCTCGAACATTTATTACTTTCACTTAACCTTATGCTATCTTAGGAAATTTTGAGGCCCCCCTACTCCCATATTCCCTCTTTTTATTCATCCATAACGATGATTAGCATCCACTCAAAATGTAATAAAAGTATCTTCATGGTGTCAGCCCGCATTGAGGTTATACCTACCGAGTGGCTACCAAACTGTTTTGAGAATTAGTGCCAACTATTGCGGTAAGAGGGTGTAAATCGTCAGCACAACGGTGCCTCCAGCCATTAAACTCGGCTTTCTATACTGGAGCCACTACTACTTTATTCGAGTAGCGCCTTATTTATCCACATTCGGCTGAGTCTAACCAGTTCCAAACCCACTACTTCCCAGATAATCTGGAAATACTTCTCAGAAAATCTAGAAGTGCCGGGAATCAAACCCGGGACCTCTGGGTCCGTAGCCAAACTGAAGTGGTACATGGATCAAGCGTCCATTAGATCTTGGTGAGAGGGAATCAGGTGGATTGTCCAACTAAAATTGCAATTAAAACTATTTCTTATAAACTTATCTCACATGCTGCTTGGAAACAATCAACTGTTCAGGTGTGTTGATGTCAATGTTGATGTAAGTTTGGAATATGTGTTACTGCGATAATCAACTGTTTGTTATGTTGATGTCAATGTGTATGTAAGTGTGGAGCATGAGTTACTGCGACAGTCAACTGTTTGGTGTGTTGATGTCAATGTTGAAGTAAGTGTGGATCATGTGTTACTGCAACAGTAAACTGTTAATTGGGTTGATGTCAATGTACATGTAAGTGTGGAAAATGTGTTACTGCGACAGCCAACTGTTCAGTTGATGTCAATGTTGCTGTAAGGGTGGATCATGTTTTACTGCGACAGTCAACTGTTCATTGTGTTGATGGCAATGTTGATGTAAGTGTGAATCATGTGTTACTGCGACAATCAACTGTTCAGTGTGTCGATGTCAATGTTGATGTAAATGTGGATCATGTGTTACTGCAACAGTCAACTGTTCAGTGTGTTGATGTCAATGTTGATGTGAGTGTAGAAAATGTTCTACTGCGACAGTCATTGTGTTGATATCAATGTTGTTGTATGAGTGGAACATGTGTTACTGCAACAATCAACTGTTCAGTGTGTTGATGTCAATGTGCATGTAAGTGTGGATCATGTGTTACTGCAACAATCCTACTGCTCAAGTGTGTTGATGTCAATGTTGATGTAAATATGGAACATGTGTAACTGCGACATTCAACTGTTCGGTGTGTTTATGTCAATGTTGTAAGTGTGAAATATGTTTTAGTGCGACAGTCAACTGTTCGGTGTGTTGATGTCAATGTTGATGTACGTGTGAAATATGTTTTAGTGCGACAGTCAACTGTTGGATGTGTTGATAAGAGTCCCCAAAGCGAGACCTGCCGGCTGTTGTCTACTCTTGTCCGCCACATCTGTTTTCTAACGGTATTCATATGTGACTGGTCTGTGACCGCTAAGAAGATAAACAAGGTGTGACGACTCGCTTACCTCGTCATGCGTGGACAACATGTTGCGATGACTTCGACTCACAGCTGACCAGGACCGACTGGGATGGTTGCTCAGACTGTTTCTTTACTTGTTACTCCTTATTGACTTTGTTCTGGCTGTCAGAAGATTATTCCTACAACAATCACAGCCACAAAATATAAATACGTATCAAGTTACATAATATCCTTGGATCTTCCTAAAATCAAACCCGGACGGACAGCTTAGATTGGTAGAAAAATTACTGACTCAGCTAAATTTACCAAAATTTATTAATTTAAAATAAGAACATTAGGAGGGCGTAAGTTAAAAAAAATAAAGAAACCTTTGCTTAGAGCAAGGGCCTTTAACCTTTTAAAGCTGATGCCACCTTTGTAAGATGGTCACATTTTCATCCCCCTTATCTTATTTCTTGGGATATATATATATTTTTTTAATTTAAAATGATTTCTAGTCACTTTATTATTTCATACAAATATCAAAAATCAACTTGTGACATTATCAGCATAGTAATATATATATATAAATATAAATATATATATAAATATAAATATATATATATATAATAAATATATATATATATATATAAATATATATATATATAAATATATTTATTTTTTTGCGCATCTGGGCTACATCACTTCTAGTCCAGTGGTGGAAAGATTAGCCAGTGCTCAAGGGACGCCCGAATATACTAATCGTACATTCTTTCTGTGAAGGCTCTTTCCATGTCTCGATGAGACGCGGTGAGGGTGATAGTGAGTATGAGGGTGATAGTATGAGGGTGTGGAACCAGTGGAAATGCTTGAACCTAACTTAAACCTAATTAACCATGTCCTGGTGACTGTAAGGGTAATTCCCCTTTCTGAAAAAAAAACCCACAGATATAGTCGGGAATCGAACCTGGTATCTAGGCTCATTAACAACCTGTTGCACAGACCACTACACCAAGGGGCCGCTTTCAATGTAGTTGCACGTGGCCGCAATGATAGCTAAGGGAAGCGTTTATCTAACTGTGCTACATCAATTTTCTCAGGATCACTGAGGCAATTTTATAAAAATACTTTGTTTTTCACAATATAAAATAGCATCAATAATTAGGATTGACAATTTTTTCAATTCTGAATAAAGAAAATTTTCCAAATATGACCAGAACGTGTGATGTTTTCCATTTGTTGTCTACTTTTCTACTTGTAAAAATTAACCGTCGTTATTGAATGTTCATAATATTAGTGGAACATATGCTATGATGGCTACAACATGTATTTTTTTCTGCAACAAGGGCTACTTTGGTCTAAAATATTCGGGAACCTTTTTCTTAGGGGGAGGGTGGGGAGGAGAATTGGGGGGTGAGTCAAGGGCTTGCGAGCTTGAAAATAAACATGTGCATGCACACTTTTGGCTGGTCAGTGGTCAGTATTAGAACTGATAGGAAGTAATGCCAATACTGCAACAAATAATCGTTTTAATTACTTTAGAAAAGTGGTTTAAATAAAAAATATCTTCAACTCTGATATGAATCTTTACGTTATTTCTGATTTGTTAAACGCCACCCCCCTTAAGGGTGCGTGCTCCCAGATTGTGAACCACCGGTTAAGAGAGAAAGGGTGAAAACATTTTTGTAAAAATATACATCTAGCGAAAATAAACTGGGATCCAGCCTTAAATGAAAATAAATGGTACGGCGCACCGCACAGACTTTCTCTCTCTTTCTATAAACTCGTAAGATTTCTGAACGGAATA
>CABFWB010009088.1:0-14623 GCA_902151455.1 Timema bartmani
TCAATAAGTAGTATACAGAGATTCGTTGTAATACCCTAAGCAGTTTTCATAATATTTCACACAACAGTCGTTTTTAGCTCGGTCTTTATGGGTGTATACCGCCCTTAATATTGAAGATGGACCCTAGGTTGCTTATGAGAATTATTTTAATTCTACCCAAGGAGTATCCTGCCAAAGTTTGATGCAATGTTTTAGAAACACGTTGTATAATTAATATATAACCATATATACAATATATAGGTATATCTATGTATGTGTGTGTGTGCGTGCGTGCCCTTCCTAAGGCAATTTTTATTTTGGACGGATTATTATAATCACAGCTTTGACACCTCTACCAAGAGTTATAATAGTCCTGTTTTAAATGCTAACTTCGGTAAAAACTTCGGGAAATTGGATGATACCGAAAGTCGGGCTGGAAAATGTATTTCCCAGGATGTTTTTGTTGTTGTTTAAGTTTCAATGAAGGACTTTCTGTCAATTTGACGTTTTTATTTAATGCTCATTAACAATATAATTAATTTACTACTGTAAAGCTACCATACCTAGTCAACACAATAATTGAGCGGCATCAAAATATAAAAGTCACACCAGGCCACCTGATGGTAATATTTATCCCTGAATAGATTAAAGGAAAGAAAACATATTATGTTTGGTGAAAAATAATGATAAGAGTGCTTTAAAATATTAAATCATGAACGAAATATACCTTCACCACATTTATTCTTTCTTCAAGACACGTATATTACGTTAATATATTTATTTGGAGTGGCATCCATTTGCTTTTGTATAGTCTACTAGATCATATTAGTTGGGCAGACTAGTCATTTGAAGTTCATCAGCGCTTTTTGGGAGAGTTTTAATAACTAACACATAAGAGAGAACCAGGCACATTGGCTCAGTTGAAAAATGTTTTTAGTATTTTTATGGATGAAATGTGGCTCACTTTTTTTACTTATTTAGATTACTGCATGAAAAACTGAAAATTAAATGGTTAAAAGCCCATCAGCCAATTGACTTTACATTTATGCAGGTGAATGGCAAGAAATAAAAACTTTTTCTAATGCTTGCTTTGGTAAACAATTGTGGCTAACTGTGAGTGAAGAAAAACAGAACTTATTTGGTGTTTGTTGTTTATTATCTTGGTTGTGAGAGGTTAATTAAAAACCTATATATATATCATTATTTTTATTTGTAGAATTTTTATTGATTTTATAATTCTAGTGATTTTTAAAAATTAGGAAAGCATCAATTAATTTAATTTGTTAACACATGGTAAGAAAATATTATTACCTGTATGCTACCTGTAAGCCCCACCAATAATAAAGATCACACTCCGCCACTGAAAAATACATCTGATTGGCTGAGCTTGTGACGTCACTCAGTATCCATGACAGCAATGTAAAGAGAACAGAAGGCAGTGCCAGATGGAAAAGATTGGCTAAGCGTGTGACGTCACTCATAACACAAATCAGAGTGTTACATACACAAAGATATATCCTATGGGGGACAAACTAAGTTGTTAAACATCAGGTCTCCTTTTGGAACTTTTAATAATAAATAAGTTTGTAAAATCCACCGCAATGACCAATTAAAATCATAACCCTATCTACTAAAAAAATGTATGTTTGGTTGTTTTCAAATTGAAATATAATTGGTGTGTACCAAGTGAAGTAAACAATGACGTAATGAGACTCCTCCAAGTGTTTCTGCACTACCTTTCTATTCTCTTTAGATTGGACAGCACCACTATGCACCAAGTCGATATTAGCTCCCCTACACAAGTCGACACTTCTCTCCAATATGCGGCTTGAAGTACCTAAACATTCAAACACGGACATTCCCTCGGCTGGCTCATTAATAGTGCTTGGATAGGTACAGTCTCATCAACACACAGTTGGGATGTTGTTACAATGGGAAGGAAAGTTGTTCCGTCTCATACCCCTTGTCAATGCTCACTTCTTCTGGTGCGTAGCGGTTAGGAGAGATTAATGTTTCATGTAATGAGAGGTTGATTGAAATACAATATAAGTATTATTCCAATGCATGAGTCTCTATTAAAGTGAAATCTAAAAACTATGTTAAAATACAGTGAATGTAAGTGAACCATCTACTTTATACACAATATACTCGCAGTCGCTATGCTATTTGATATGAGGGCAGCTTCGACGCTCGTAAGCAACCAAAACTTAGAAAATATCTTTTGATAGAACAATAGAAAATTGATGTATTTGCTTAGAGAAGTTTTTTCCCTTCATACTAAAAATGTTCTTGTATTTGGTTTTTATGATTACCTGGAAGTGATTATCTTACATGATGTTATCTTATGATGTTATTTCACAGAGTTACTATGATTTAAATATAATGTAATCTTAATTTGATAAACCCGTTTCCGGTTATAGAATATACGAGGGAATACCTGAGCCGATTGTGACAATGGACCACCCATTTTTAAGGTTAGGGGCTCAGGATGTCGCCAAAAACAGTTATTTCCAACGAAAGCCTTATTTTCCCAGCGAATTTTCAGCTTTTAATTCTTTGTTTACATCACCATGGAAATCCTTATGTTTACATAATTTTACATCTGTAGATAAAATATTCCTTCTAGCCTAATAATAATAAATCATTCTGTAAATAAAATATTATTAGTTACTTAAAAATAATGAGTCAACTCTTGCTTAAGTTTTACGGTGCAACAGATATAAAAATTACGAGGGAAAAAAAAGTGTATGAATATTACAGTTTAGGCAAAAAGTTTAAGGACACCAGAGAATACTTTTTTTTACTTTATTTTTTACTTTATCAAGTCATTTATTAAGATAAAATTACAGAACACTTTATTAACGTACATTGATACTTTAGTAGTCGATTGGAACTTATTTGGTCTTAATACCTATCTTGATATGTTCTGGGATGGAGTCGACTATGCTGCGACACTCCTTCACTCTCACATGCTGCCAGAGTGTGGCCACAGCATTTTTCTGTAATGTTATTTTTGTAAAAAGAATTACTTATAATATAAATGTAATAGTCAGTTGACTCAATTCTTCAAATAGATATAATAACGTTGACAATTTTACTGTTTATTTGTTTTAAATCTTATTCACAACTCCTAAAGTTTCGAATATTCATTATTTATTCATTTACAATTAAAATATATATTATACATATAATCTACTTACCATTAATTCACTATATAAAATTTTATTTCTTTATTTTGATTCATAAACTGCCAACCCGCCATGTTTATTATTTTTGCTGTTAGGTGATTTTAACACTATCTGCTTTATAGAGTAGTTTATTTCGGAACTGTTATGATCTTAATTTATTTTTTTTCTTGGGCGCTTATAACATTTGGCTCTCATTTGTTGAAATAACTGCGCCTAGCGGAAGAGATTAATTTTCGTTTGGTTTTTTGTTGCCAAATTTAAATTAATTTTAAAGATGACTTAAGCTCATTTGTCCAAATCATAATGTTTAGTTATCTTTATAGTAATACTTTCACTATTCAAATAGTTAAGATTGTTTGTTTTATTCTTTGTTATAAATCTCGGTGACTATATTTTCTCCTAGGCCGGAGATTGTTTATTTAAAAACAAAAAGAACATATTTGTGTTTTGTTGAAAGTTTTTGTTTGTTGACTCAAAAATTGTTTTGGGAAGCGTAAGGAAGGACCTGATCTGGGGATCCTTTAATGATATTGTGTTATGGTTAATTGTAATTTTCATTAGCCAAAACTTCACTAAACGTAAGGATTAACATTTGTGGAAGGTCAAGTGAAAGTTTTTTAATTGGAATTTAAGGCCGGGAATTTAATTGTTGCCGGAGCCTTGGGTCAGCATTCGTAATAGATCGGACATTTTTAGGTGAGATCAAATTAATCTATAATCATTCTGTTCAGTGTTTAAATAATTAACTATAATACCTAAAATTATTAAATAAGGATAAATAACTTCTGTTTTCAAACCATAAATATTACAGTTTGTTAACCTCAGAACA
Organism: Timema bartmani; assembly: GCA_902151455.1. Taxonomy (NCBI): domain Eukaryota; kingdom Metazoa; phylum Arthropoda; class Insecta; order Phasmatodea; family Timematidae; genus Timema; species Timema bartmani. Next base: position 3,997 of record CABFWB010009088.1, read on the forward strand.
ATATTTTGTTTATTAAAGAATCATAACATTATTGTTACATATTATAAAGGATAGTTCTTATTTTTGTTAAAATTCTGTTATCTAAAGAAATATTCCTGTGTCAATAATTATGTATATATTTTTTATCCTCACAATTCAAGTGAACTAACATACAATATTACAATATACAATATTACAATATACAATGTTACAATATTTACCTAGCTTCAAGCATTTAATATTTTCGAACAGCTGTGTTTCTTGATGGTTGTGCAGCTAACATCGTAATGAAATTAATAAAATGTTGAATGTAACGAACTCTACTTCTTAGAACGCTAACGTAAAGAAGGCAAAGGGGTAAATATATCAATTGTATCAAGTCAACATCGCCTACGCATTATTTATTAAGATTGGGTGAAATATTACGAGTAATATAAGAATAGATTGGTGAAGGTTTTGTTTTATCAGGAACAAACATTTGTTCACCTTTCAGATATTTTAAATGTAACAGATTTATATCAAATAAACTAAATTATTTTAAAATGTATAATTTGTTCTTTTTCATTATTAAAAAGATTATAATATATCTTATTGTTACTAATATTTGTTTAACCGGTTGCATAGCAAGTTGTCTATTTATAATAATGTTCATGTTTATTTGGTAAGGAGTAATAATAATTTATATCAAGGTTATATCTTCTTTTTTATTCCCTTCTCCTTATTTTGCATAATTTTCTTCTATTACGACGACATTTTTCGGTGATCTTTCACCGTCTTTAAGTCTTATTTGTACTAAAGATGCTTGATTCTACTTCATACTATTGAAAAGTTTGTGAAAATTTTATTAATTAATAATAAAATGTTCACAAACTTTCCAACAGTATGAAGTAAAATCAAGCATTTTTTATACAAATAAGAATTTAATATGGTTAAAAATGGCACCATACAAACTGCTAGACAACAAAGTGCTCGACAAGCTATAGCAGTTATTAGGAAGGCTGGGTGGGTCAAGTGGCCGACACGACTTGGACCAACTGCTAGACAAGCTCATGTATAGGAGTACAAAAGAGATAGACAACCAAGCGGCTGACACGAGAGGACCAATTGATTGACAAACGTCGAGATGAATCCAGCTAAGAGTTGCTCAAGTGACATACAAGTTATTTTAAAATTAACAAAGTGATAAACATGGGCGTAGATAAAAGTGAAGTGGATAGATCTTATTCAATTATTTCCTTCTCTTTTCCCACGCAAATGTGGGTACATTTCCTGTAATTAATTCTACCTTCATCACCACCAACCCAATATCGTAATTAATATATATACGGGAAGTAAAACCCATTGATTTTTTGGCAGATTTATGTCGATTACTTTTATTTTTATTTTGCCTAGTGAAAAAGGGTCATGAATAAAAAAAAGTGAACCTTTGGTCTGGAGATTATCAATAGTGACAAAAGACTAGGGTAGAAAAATATGACATATTGGTCTCTTGGAGTGTCAAGTACGCCAAGTAAGCCAAATCGTTTTGACCAACAACATGTGATTAGTTGTTCAGTTTTAACCCTAATAAAGTCGAGTTCTCTTAGTCCTAAATCCTAACTAGATGTGAATTAACGTGGGGTACGATTCGGAGTGCTATTATCCCTTAGCTTGTGAAACATTAAAAAATAATTCATACCAGTATTTCACGAGCTTTGGTCAGTTGTGTACNTGGTCAGTTGTGTACCAATTTTGGGGGCTATGGCCTAAGGGGCCGTCCTTAAATTAGATAGGGATTTGGGGGGGAGGGAAGTTCAGTATTTCATTACGTTTTCTCGTGAGGGGGTGGGAAGTCAGAATTTACCTTACGTAAGGATTTTTATCGGGGAGTGTCATGGAAAATCTTACGATACATTACGTGGGGTGAGGGAGGTGGAGCGGGGGTCTAAAATCATGAAAAAAAGATTTTACGTAATTTAAGGACGGCCCCTAACCAACGTACCCCTTCCATCTCTTTATGAAATAAAATACATATATATCTGTTGTCTTGCAAAGTATAGACGGTCGATCCAAATGTTAACAAAACTCTAGCAGTAAGTTAAACAAAACCTTAATAAATGAAAAGAAAGTCTAATAAATATCATTACTTAACGCCAAAATCTGCGTTAATTTGTCCATCAGACTTACTACTGTCATAAAATAATTTATGATTCATAGAACTTAGTTTTACGACACGTATCTCTGGAGGTACACGTACCACAGTTTGGGAATCACTTCTCAATAGTCTAATCCAGACGTTCTCAATGGGGTGCCAAGGCAGTGGGGCAGCAAGAAAATATGGAAGTTAATAATTTAATCTATATAAATATTGCACTAGAAAAATATTTGATTTATACTGAAAATTGAAAAATGACACCTGGACACGGGAATAGAACCTGAGATCTTTGTCTTAGTACGCCAATGCCCTTCCCACTGAGCTATCCAGGAATCGTCCCATGCCCAGGGTCATTCTTCACTCATATTTTAAGGCAGAGTCTATTATGGACGTGCGGAAATCGTCGGCTACAAATGTATGATTTTATTAAGATCACGAGCTATCAGATAACGCAGCCACCTTCGACTTGGTAGTTGGCTTATTGCTGCCACTTGTACAATTAACATAATTGTAGGGGATCCCATATTTAAGAATCAAATAGCCAAAGCTCTTTTATTTGTTCTAGTGAGGATTTACTCGCATCTGGATATCATATTCTGAAAATTAACAAATGGCTTTGGTAACTATATATATAAGATTAACCTAGGCAATATAATATAATCCTTAAGAAAACATATCTTTTAATTAGATATCATAATTTAACAAGTCAAGGAATCTTATCAAGAAAATGAAGATTTGAACATTCTGTTAAAGTAACTTTTATTCTTCATATGGAGGAATTTTGCCCCTATCCCCTATATCTTTTTGTTGAATAATTAGAGGAATTGTTAATACCCTTAACAGCCAGTGAGATAAGTAGCCTCTGCCTCGCTGGCCGCAAGGTCTAACGCGCTACTCTCGCAATAGACTTGACTGCTGATGAAAGGGAGATCAGGGCTCGATCCCAGTCGTGTGGACTGAACGTGGATTTTCATAAATGGTTTTCCACTCTCACTATACGAAAGATCGGGTGCAGTTCCTCTAAATTCAACCTTACTCATCCCTAAACACATTAGCGTAGTTAGTATATAGGCGTATAACCCGAACGGGTAATAACTTTCTAGTAGGTAAAACGTGGTGCTAAAAATTAAAAATATGTAGCACTAAATATACAGAGTAGATATTAAAATTATCTGTTTGAAAAACAATAAAAATCCTGTTACTAATTTTACATACTACTTTAAAACTGGTGTCAAATTTCAAGTTTTAATAAAGGCCACTAAGGAATTTTTACTCAATGGTCTTCAACTCTTTCTTCATGAAAAAATGAGAATATTTTCTCTAAATTATACCCTCCTCACCTCTAATCTATTAATATAAAAAATAATAATTCATACGTATGGGCCAGCGCTCACTGTTATTTAATGTTTCAGCCAGCGTTGCAGAATTAATTACGACTGTTCAATTCGTAATATTCTTTAATAAGCTCATCGTTAGTTCGAGTTATTTTCACCTACATTTTTACTTTAGCAAACCCTATAAAAATATATCAAGAAGTATGAGTTTAAACTGACGGGTTGGGGGCAAATTATTTGAATGTAAACAAGGACAATCGTATATTGAATTAACTGTACTGTCACTTAGCTCACTCTTAACTGGATGATTTCAAAGTTTGTCGAGCAGTTGGTCCTCTCGTGTCGACCGCTTGGTTGTCTATCACTTTGCTTTATCAGTTGGTCCAAGTCATGTCGGCCACTTAAACCACCCAGCCTTCCAAATAATTGTTTACATTTTGTCTACCGGTTGTCTGTCTATCACATGGTCCAGCTCTTGTCGATCACTTGGTCTGTTTACAATTTTTTTCTCTCGTGGAGGCCACTTTGTTGTTTATAACTTTGCCTGCTCCCGTAAAAATCACCGAAACATGTCATCGTCATAGAAGAAAATTATATAAAATAAGGATAAGGGAATAAAAAAGAAGATATCACCTTAATATCAAGTTGTCTATTCTTTAGAATAACGAAAGAGTTTTTTTGCCTGAATGTAATTCAAATAAAAGTTGTTTTAAATTGTTCTAAAATAAATAAATTTATAATAGAATTTTGTCTCCTTTCATCTTTTTGAAAATTAAAAGGAAGGCATCCCATAACTTTTCTTTACAAACCATGAAACCATATAAACGTGGTAATTAACTAGTTTTATCCATTTTAAGTGAGTGAAAAGTAAGGCCAAGTCCTCAAGTGACATAAAATGTTGTAGAAATATTTATTAAGTAAAGTCCAGAATTTTAATTTTTTTACCCGCGTCTTATTTTTCTCTATGAGCATGAAGATTCAACATTGGTGAACCTCTGCCAATATCATAATCTACGAAAATGTTTGCTCATTTTATGAAAGAAGAACTATTTTGGAACACCTCCAGATTATAGTCCACTAAACTCATCAATATTATTATAACAACTTTAATTATTCAACAATACAGGAAGATTATTTTTAAGTATTTTGGAAAAATCAAATTTGTTATTTATTTTACTACACTGAAACAATTTTGCAAACTCAAATTTGTAAACATAATTCCTTTTTAAACTATTGTTTCCCAATACAATCTTAGTGTTATAGTTATCAAAGATAGCCCCAAGTAGGGAATTTTGGCTAAGGCTAATTTGTACAGTACATTACCAGCCATCCCAAGGTAGGATAAATGTGTTATGAGCCTTGTACAGAACATTACCAGCCATCCCAAGGTAGGAGAAATGTGTTATGAGCATTGTACAGTACATTACCAGCCATCCCAAAGTAGGAAAAATATGTTATGAGCATTGTACATAACATTACCAGCCATCTCAAGGTAGGAGAAATGTGTTATGAACATTGTACAGAACATTACCAGCCATCCCAAGGTAGGAGAAATATATTATGAGCATTGTACAGAACATTACCAGCCATCTCAAGGTAGGAGAAATGTGTTATGAGCATTGTACAGTACATTACCAGCCATCCCAAGGTAGGAAAAATGTGTTATGAGCATTGTACAGTACATTACCAGCCATCCCAAGGTAGGAGAAATGTGTTATGAGCATTGTACAGTACATTACCAGCCATCTCAAGGTAGGAAAAATGTGTTATGAGCATTGTACAGTAAATTACCAGCCATCACAAGGTAGGAGAAATGTGTTATGAGCATTGTACAGTACATTACCAGCCATCCCAAGGTAGGAGAAATGTGTTATGAGCATATGTACAGTACATTACCAGCCATCCCAAGGTAGGAGAAAGGGTTGTTTCCAAGTGTATATTTCTCTTTGCAAGATCACAGCCGGATTTCTTTAACACTCTTATTGCGATGAAAGTGGTTTCACCAACTGCACATCAAGAGGTCCTGAGAAAATGTGTTTGTCATGACACCGTTTAATCTAGACCAACAAAATTAAGATTCGATTATTCTAGGTGGGACTCCTAAGAATAACGCCCACCATATTCAATTGGTTAAGTAGTTTAATATTCGTTAGTTAATGGTTTTTATTATTTTTGTCAGCTTTTAACGTAGATACAAACGATACTGAGAGAGCTTTGAGCCATTGTGGTGACAAACATCCATTCACGGGCCAACCATTTTGCGAACTTGTCGAAAAGTCTCTCAAAATCATAATTTAGCAGATTTACCACCGTCACAAAAACGAATTAAATATAAAAAGATTGTAATCAGAAAATATGTGAATAATATAAACTAATATAAAAATTAGTACAGAAATATTAAAATAAATGTATAACTAACAGATTTCATTTTAACTTTTAATCAGTATCATATTTATATATATCTGTATGTCGAAATTTGTGTTTTTAATAACATCGAACACTTTTTAAAAATTTGGTTTCCATTTCGCTTAAAATCATAATTGGGAATAGATAACCAATAAATACACTTTGAAGAACATCTAAACGCCTGCCAATCATTTCAATCCTCTATAAAAAGGCTACTTTAATTTATATCTTTGTGTATCGAGTCTTGGCAGGGTGTAGGTAGCTGGTTGTGGATATAAATAATTAATTTGAAGCCCAATTGAATGAGCCAATGATCAAGACTCAAATTCAAAGAAACATTTTTCAAAGTTTCCTTTTATAAATATTTCACTCTAAGGGGGTGTTTAAAATCTAATTTTAGAAAGCATGACTTCAGTTTACATAGCTTTTCTCCTGCTACGGTACAAAGAGCTTCATGATCATTTTGATAATATTTTCTAGTGTTTCAAAAATTTAATGTTATCAAAATAAAATACTTAAATTAAATAAATAGTTATAAAATAGTTCAATTCAATTTTATTCAAATAATTTGACTTTAAAACCAAACAGACAACTATATAAGTGTTGGACCTCTGTTAAACAATATCCCCAACTGTGATTGTTAACATTTACAACAATTTAAACCATAGCGCACAAATCCAATTTTAATGTTTAATGCCCAGCTGAGTAGTTGATTGAAATACCTGAACGAGTACGTGTCACCATTCCTCTACTGTTTTAAACAAAAAGTTTAGAGAGCGGTAGGTCAGTTTTCCTTACGAGGTTTTAGATGCTCCCAGAACATATCATATTAATGCAATCACTTTTACTGTATAAAAATATATACCTTTGTTTGACGTGTTGGTATGAACGGGTGGAATAGGAAGACCGAAGAGATACTAAATACAAAACTTACGTAATATTGCACCATATATAGCTACCTCTTTGTAAATATAATAATGGAGAGATCACAAATCTTAATGTGCAGAGTTTTCTCAAGATAATTTTAATATGAAACTTATTTTTTATTAAAATAAAGGGGGTACTCATGAATTTGTTCTAGTTTTATTTTTCTAAAAGCATAAAATTTCAATAGTAAGCATATATGTACAGTACAATACAGTACATTATTTAATCAAACATTAAAACTTACACAAAAGAAAGTATATATTTTAGCTTATGGATTAAATTTAATTAATATTAAAAAATATCTCTTTGTATCGCTCTTTTTTGAAACAAAGTGTCCTGAAAGCCTTTCACCGTAGGAGAAAACGGAATATCATGTCACTTCCTCCTTTAAAGGTAAGAATCACGCAGTCCTGTCAGGCGGTGAACCCTGACATCTTGGAACGTGTGTGGAATGACTGGGTGACCTGTCTGAACCTCTACGTGGAACAGGACAGCAAGCACATAGCCACGTGGAACAGGACAGTAAGCACATAGCAACGTGGAACAGGACAGAAAGCACATAGCAACGTGGAACAAGACAGTGAGCCATAGCAACGTGGAACAGGACACCAAGCACATAACCACATGGAACAGGACAGTAAGCACATAGCCACATTGAACAGGACACCAAGCACATAGCCACATGGAACAGGACACCAAGCACATAGCCACATGGAACAGGACACCAAGCACATAGTCACGTGGAAAGGACAGCAAGTCCATCGAGCATCTCATGGGAATTGATGTTTAACTTATTGTGCGTGACTTTTGGGCCACCATGGATACAAACCCAACATTAAAGGAAAAGGAGGGATATTTCTTAAAGTGACGGGTTGAGTGCGGGGTGACTTGTTAACTTCTCATATTATAGAACTACTTTCTTTAGTATTGATTTAGCAGGATCTTTTTTTTTCGAAAGTTCAAGTAAACTAGATTTTTTATAGTATCGCGTCTTACTTCTTGCTATACCCATTTGGGCTATACGATTATGTTTTGGTATTACGCTAATGGAGTAGGGCTGTGGAAGGACGAATAATTTAGAAGAAGTGTTCCCACTTTTGCGTGAAGAGAGATTGGTAAACCATGTCAGAAAAACCCCCTCAAAACACCCGGATGGAATTGAACTATGATTACCCCGTCATTGGAGGTCTAGGCTATTGTGTATTGTCTTAGACCATGCTGCCACCATAGCGGAACTCGTTAAGCTAACCTTACCACCTTTCTGGGCAAAAGAAGTTTATAATAGTATGTGTGATTTATTATGTGAGGTAAATGTGTATGACTTTAAGTGATTAGATGTGTTTAAGACACCTTAGAACCACAAATATAAACAGAACCTGGGATACAGCCGCAGTCTCTATTGGTCGAGTTCTCGCAGTCTCTATTGTCAACCCGCCTCGGTGGCGTAGTTGTCTAACGCGCCAGTCGTGTTGAGCCAGACCACTGAGGATGGGGAGATCGAGGTTCGAATCTCGGTCGGGTGAACTGGGGATGGCTTTTACTAAATAATTTTCCACTTTCCCTCCACGCAAGTGCGGGTTCACTTCCTCTAAAATTCAACCTTTCCAATTCCTAATCCATTAGTGTAATTAGTACTTAAGCGTATAAACCGAACGGGTTGTAAGACGCGGTGCTAAATTAATAATAATATTTGTCGAATACTCACAGTCTCTATTTGTCGAGTTCTCACAGTCTCTATCTGTCCGGTCCTCGCAGTCTCTATTTGTCATGCCAAGTCAATCGTTTTCGACAACTCGTGACACTAAAGATTTATATTTTTCCACATTAAAAGTGAGTTAATCTGAATTATGTTTGGAGAGTTTGTAAAATCACATATTGGAAACCCATATGTCTTAGTATTTTCGAAGCGTCCCGATTACCAGGTCCCATTTCGCAGTTAAGAGTAAATTAAAATGGTGGAAAATCAGAAACGTGAATTTAAGGCAGTTTCCGTTTTAGGAGATAAATTATTCAAAATTTACGAGGTAATTTTTTCCTCGATAGAGACTCATAGAGTATTCAAGAAACATGCCAGGAATAGCTAAGCGATTATCGATACTAGCCCCATTCGGTTCTGATGAACTAAACCGTAAGAAGGAGAAAATATCTACCTTTTTGTCGTCGTGTTGAGGTGGAGCTGTGAAAATTTTGGGTAGTGGGAGTTTCTTTTCGTAATAAACACAGGCTGCTCTTTTCTACTTCCGTTTTATGGATGGTATATTAAGAGCATAAAGACGTGCTACTTAAAATATATATCAATATCCAAATAGATATGCACACCTAACTTTTATGTAATGATGATATAGGAAAACTATTTATAACACTCATCTGTCAGTGAATGATTAATATGTGTGTGTTTGTACTCCAAATATATAAGATAATATAAACAACAGAAACTTTTGATAATAAACTGATTTTTGATCTAAAATTATGAAGTTTGGAAGTTTTCTTTCCGTTTGATAATCATATTGTCTATTTTGGTTTTTAAATGTATAGATTTCTTAGCTAAATAAACATTCGTAAATTTTTAGCCTATATCTGAAAGATTTTTGGTGATTATTTGATGATATTTGTCGCTTACAACTAATTTCAATGAATAAATAGTTGGTTTAAAAGAGTCTAGACTCATATTTATTATTATTATTATTATTATTATTATTATTATTATTATTATTATTATTATTTTACGTTTTCTTTCATAAGAAACTGTAAAAATAAAAATAATAATAATATCATTTTTTTAACAAATCTTCTGGTGTATTGATTATTTATAAATACTCTATTCATACGGTGAGTCTTCAAATTGAGGGCAACAATAAGACAAGACTCTCACTGGACTCCTATTGATAATTCTGCTTAGGACTTTTAATCTAACTTTATTGTTTGGTTGATTATAGACATCCCCCAATCAGAGCGGCGGAATGGGTCATGATTTACTGGCGTGAAACTTATCACAGTATCTGCAATTGGGAGGTATATTCTACTAAATACCTTGAATAATAGCAAAATAACGACAAAATATCAAAGTCCATCTGAAATATTGGTCGATAACATGAAAATAAAAGCCACATCACCGTTAACGTTGATTCTGCTAAATCCATTTTATATATAGTATATTACTGATATATCTATGTATGTATATATAATGTGCATGCACATATGTATACATATATATTGTATATATGTATATATAATGTGCATGCACATATATATACATATATATTGTATATACATTATATATATTGTATATACATTATATATATTTATTTACATATATATTGTGTATATATGTATTATATATGCACATGTATCTGTATCTGTATGTATATAGATATATGTGTATATGTATGTATGGTAGGCCTACACATAGATATATGTGTAGATATGTATATGCATATTTACATATCAACATATATATAAATCTGGAATTCAATTATCAAACAAACCTCTGGCATAGTTAGCCATTGTTAGTCGGTAATAGAACGTTTAATTATTCTTTTGTTCGTTGTTTCTTGCGAGTCAAATCCACAGGAAGATGCCAACAATGTTGTGCGTGTAGCTTCTCAGCCCCTGGAAGGTCTACCCCCTCCCTCTTTACGATTACATTCAAGACATAGAAAAGAGGATAACATTTTAGGCCTACTTATTTCGCTCTGTTCAATGGCCTTTCCTCCATCCGAACTGTTAAAAATGAGTTTCGCCAAACCTACCACCCCGCTCCCTCCCTTCTCTACACCTGGACAAGAGCTCTACCCTCTACCTACCACCCCGCTCCCTCCCTCCTCTACACCTGGACAAGAGCTCTACC
>CABFWB010009089.1:0-14618 GCA_902151455.1 Timema bartmani
TAGGAAGGTGTCGTGTTATATTAAGTGTAGCACCACACTTGGAGGCGTACTCAATCTGACTATGAAACTGGCCCGTTCCATCCAAGTTTAGGAAGGTGTCGTATTATATTAAGTGTAGCACCACACTTGGAGGCGTACTCAATCCGACTATGAAACTGGCCCGTTCCATCCGAGTTTAGGTAGGTGTCGTGTTATATTAAGTGTAGCACCACACTTGAAGCGTACCTAATTGAACCATGAAACTGGTCCAGAGTCTGTGATGGACCTGTGGAAATAATCGGCTACCTATTGAGCTATTATAGATACCACAACCACCGGCAACTCGGGAGTGGTTTTATGTTGCCATTTTATAGTGACAATTGTACATGAAAGTGAATAACATGGATAAAGTGAATAGTTGTACAGTTAATTGACATGATGCTTGGGAGATCTAAATGATCTTTAGATGGCTTGGGTTCATTACAAACAAGAATGGCTCGGTGGTAAAGTATTGGCACACAAAGGGCCCGGGCTTTATTCCCATGTCCGTTCTGTCATTATTTTTTTTAGCACCGCATCTTACTACTCTTATGCATATGTATTAATTACGCTAATGAGTTAGGGATGAGGAATGTTGAATTTAGAGGAAGTGTACCAGCATTTGTGTGAAGGTAGAGAGGAAATCCATTTTGTAAAAACCACCCACAGTACACCCGAGCAGGTTTCAAACCCCTATCGCCCTGTCATCGGCAGTCTAGTCTAGCACCAGAATAATTCCTTAGACCATGTGGCTGCCAAAGCAGGTCATTTTTCAATTAATTGAATTTAATTGTATTTAGTAAAGTTTCTCCAGTTAATATATTTATTGCATATCGAATCTAGTGTCCACACACAAGGATTCTATATTTGGAGCAACATCCATTCTACACGTCTTGAGATACAATCATCTTATATTGCCCAACTATAACGTTCGACAAACCACTTTAATATCTTGTCTGATGTGATAGATCTCTACTTGAAGAAGTGATAGACTCCTAATTGCTCTTGGCCAAGGTAGAACCCGTTTCTATGGTCATATGATACCTGTTGCAAGCGACTGGACTACCGATGACTGGAAGATGGGTTTGAATACCTGTCAGGTGTACAGAGGGTGGATTCTCATAAATAGTTTTCCACTCTCCCTCCACACAAATGCTGGTACATTTCATTTAAGTATAAACCTTGATGTAGATGTAGATGTGGAGGAGGGGAGGGGGGAGGGGTCAAAGATATTTTGAATGTAACAAATCTTTCTCTCGTGTTTATATTTTGTGTTTATGTAATCTTAGGAAATCAACATTTCACCCTCAAGTGTTATATATGACTCTTCGGCTTCTGTCCCGTTTTTAGCCGGTGCAATTAATTATTAATGTTCAGTATTTACTAGAGATGGGACTCTTAAATTTTCAAATCCTTAAGGATTTTTTATATTTTTGGATTTGAGAAAATTTTGGATTCGAAACTCACATTCTTAAAAAAAGACTAATTTCTTATTCAAGACTCAAATCCTTAAAAAACGTAAGAGCTTTACTACTGCTTATTGATGGTTCAGAACATATTATATAGAATGAACTCAACAACAAACCCCAGACCAGTAATTTAACAATTAATTGAATGTATGAATGTTATAATGAATGAATCATAAGAAATAATGTTAACAGTTAGTTATCGGTACTGTTTGTATTTTATATTATTTTACTTTATATATATATTCTTTAATGTTCATAATTTTTTTCAAGATTTAGTTTCTAGATTCAAATTCGTAAAATAGTGGATTTGACTCATCTCTAGTATTTACAGTTTGTTTTGTTCTGATTCATTGCTTTATTTTATTTCCCTAGAATAATCTTCACGTTCATGTTTCACATTAATTCAATCCTTTTAAGTAGCTAAACCTGGTTGTTTGTGGTTTTATAATTTAGGGTATTTAACATGCACTTTCTTAAATGAATGATTATAGTTACACACAGCTTACTAACTTAAATCTAGAACAAACACAGCTCCTGGCCTTTCATATTAATCACTGTGAGAGGGTAAAACCCACAATAATTCACCAATTATTATAAACATCTTGGCTATGCCAGGAATTGCCCTCAATTTCCAAGGCAGCCACAACACAGACTAAGATAAGTTATAGGTTTTTCTTTTATTGAATGGTTTTGCTGTTCCCAAAGGTATGACAACTATTATTAATATATGAGCTGAATTAATCACCGGATAAATGCATGCTATTGTTACAGGTTTCATGATGTCGTAAAAAGTGGTTGAGGTCTGTAAAAATAATATATAAATCAGTAGATGTACTAAAAAATAGCAAAACTCTTGAACTCAATGAAAATAGTGTGGAAACACTGGGTAACCACAAACCCTGTTGTTTGGAAAAGCAAGAAAGTTGACTTGATCTATTTTTTGCCTTCTAATAATTCCTAGTTGCAATAATACTTTTTTTTGTCTGTATATTATCAATTTTTCTTATATTCTGTTAAATAGGTTGATCACCTTTTGGTTCCAAAGTAATAAGGATGGCACCCTTGAATTCTTGAATTCCTCGAATCCTTAGATATATTCAAAATTCAAGACTCAAATCCTTAAAAAAATATTTAAATTTCTCAATTGAAATTTGTTTTACATCTCTAATACTGTATTGGTGGCTCAAAATCAATTATTGTTATAGAATGAACTAAACCATCAGACCCCAGAACAGTAATTTAACACTTAACTGAATGTGGGATTGTTATAATGAATGGATTATAATGATGTTAATATTTAGTTACTATTTGAATTTCCTATTTTATTTATATTTGTATTTCCCCCTCATGTTCATACATTTTTCCAAGCTTCAAATTCAGATTTGAGATTCGGGATTCGAAGGTAATTTGGAGTTGGATTGGAGATTCATATTCATAAAATTGTGGATCTGACCCAACTCTAGTGCCAAGCATACTTAGCTAGAACTTGACTACTTGATGTTATTATTATTATTTCAATATTTAAAGTTTTCTTCGTTTATTAATTAATCAAAAGTGTTGATCAGTCATTGTAAAAACCAGAATATTTACTCTTTTTAAGTATTCATTAAGTTGACACCTGACATTAATATTTTATATCAACACTAGTTTATTATTAAATTATTTCATTTTATTAAATTGATTCTTTGTGTGCCCACTTCATTTAGCAATATTGTAAATATATTTTGTTTTCTTATTTACAGGCGGCTGGTTATTATGATCAAACGTCTGGAGAGTGAAGAAGTTTACAGAACTAAGCTTTATAATATTAAGGGTTTTACTAAAATTTAATATATTTTTTATTATACTATATTTCTGAATTTAATTCAACACAAAAACATTATCTGTGATTTCTTTTCATTTACCAAAGTATGTTTGTAGAATGTTAGTTCCAATGAAATGTAAGCACAAATTAAATTTTTAAGCCACAAAAGCTGTTTGTTTTGTTTATTATAGTAATTGAATCTTTAAAAATAAATGTATTTATATATTAAATTACAGGTTGAAGTTTAGACAGTAGCTAGCCACAAGCATTGTCAAATTAGAAATATTTTTGTTGGCAATAAAATGAAACTGCGTTCTATTATTTTTAATTTGCTCTGTTCCTCTTATTTGTAAAGTAATTGTTTTGTTGGACCTCTGTTAGTTATATTTGCATGGGTTTATTCACAAGTTGTCAGAGTTTAATCATTCATAGCTATAATATTATATACATAAATTAAAGTGCATTAATAAAATTAGAGAATTTAATTAATGATCTTTGATGGAATAACTATAGGAAAATAAATGTAAAAACACTTAATACATATTTATAAACACTTAAATATTTAAATCCCTTCAGTGGTGCCAACTTAGTTATGAATGATAAAATATTCTCTGGTATACTAAACAATTTCTTGAGTCTAAGCTTAAGTCTGCGGAGGCAGATGTTATGTAGAGTAAAAATATTGAAGTGTTTGTGAATATGTTTAATGCTTTAAATTAGGAATGAGAGTCTGTGCACTCCACCTGACTGATACTGAGTAGAAATGGTTTATATAAACACATAAAATATTGTTTTATAAAAAAACAACACATTAAAAAAAATCTTTCACTACTTCAGGTAGGTTTTCCATGTTTATGTTGTCTTGGTTAGACTGCAAGGTTGGCTCAATAACTGATTGTTTTACAGTTAGAATTACACTGTATAGATGGCAGCACTTTGATTAAATAGATAGATAGAAAAACAAAATATTTATAATAATAAATACTTGTTTGTTTTTATAATTTTATTTGTGCTTAATCTTTCTGCAATTATGTAATATTTATTTTATTACATTACAAGTTAAAGTATTTTCAATACAGTAGTTTCTAAACTAAATCTAATCAATTCTTTGTCCTATCTTTTTAAGCACATAACTTAGTGTTATCTCTGTTATGTATGATTTGAACAAGTTACCATTGACTGAGTAATTATGGTAGAATAAATTACTCTCTACCATAATGGGTGCAAGTAGACTTTTAGGGCAATGTGATATCATAAGATATATATTTTTTTGTTTATAACATTTGTTTGTATATTTAATAAAACAAATCTACAATTTATTATAACAACTCAACTTTTTATATTATTATAGTTATTATTATTTACTTTTTTAAAAAAACCTAAAAGGTCTTTTTTATGATTTTTGAAAACACATTTTTTTGCAACCAACAATGACAACTTTTTACTTTATTACTAAACAAGGAAAAAAAGTTGCTAAATGACTGTATTAAACAAAACTTTGAAAAAAGGATAAAAGGTCAGGGCCATCACACTTACCAGAAAGCTGCAGAACTCGAAGTTCGCCATTAAAACACAACAAAACACATATTTATGTAATTTTCGAGGTACATAAGTCCCCTTCTACAGCAGAAGAGAGTAAAAAACAGACAGGACTATGGCAGCATGGCTAGAGGTTGATCATGGCTATGATCTAAGTGACCATACTTCCATAATGAATAGTCCAGGTTGTGTTTTACTCTCTTCTGCTGAAGAAGGGGGCTGAGGTACCCCAAAAATTACGAAATACATGTTTTGCTGTGTTTTAATTGTAGGTCCTGCCCTTCTATCCTTGTTTCAATATCTTATTAATAATGTTATTTTATAGCTAGTAATAGTATATATCAATAGTGACAGCTGCAGATTACATGACTTGATGTATGAATACATAACATTTTAATTCATAGCTCTTAAAATGTTAAAGAGGAGCACAGGGGAAGAATGATGAGGATGTTTATAATGTGAAGCCGAGAAAAATGAATTTTAAAGTTTGAAACGCTATTGTTTGACGAAGCTATAAAATACTTTCAAAACTTAACTTCACCATTAATGACTGGTAAACTGAGTACTTAAATTATATAGCATTGCTCATTTACATTGTTTACTTGGCCATAAAAAACAAGGTCTAACAATGTAACCTACACATTTTGTGGGGAAAAACAAGTGAAAATATTTTAATGATTTATTTTAATATTAAAATATAGTTATATAACAAAGTCTAAGCAATACAACTTTTTTTTTTTAATATGCAATAATATTTGAACAGTTTTAAATCAACTGTGTGTTGGTAAACTGACATATTAAATTGATAATTATAATCATCACTCTCCTTCAGGCATGACATGCTTTCATAAAAAACTACAGCTTCTTTATCTCCTAAGAACTTTTTCAGTTTTAAACACATTACAGCTAGCGACTCAAATGGATTAAATATTAGTTCTCTTTCCATTATCTAATATTATTAATTTGGTTAGTAGTCATACAGTTTAGTTATTTTCAAAATTAATATAATTTATTTAATAATATAATTAGAATCTGAAATAAATACTCTAGTCAGACAATTACATAAATACTTGATATATAATATTTAGTAATAAATAAAATGATAAAATATTAGGAAAATGGTAGAACACATATAAAAGTAAAAACATTAACACAATGGCCAATCTTTCCATTTAGACTTTTCCACAAAAATTCTTCCAGCATATAGCTCCAATGAGTACAAAAACTCCCCCACATTCAATTTAGATCCAAACATTATATGTTTGTATTTGATGATGGTTGAAGCCCAGAGCCCATCGTCACTCGTTCGGTATTCCAGAAGTTGATGTATTTCTAGGTTGGTTTCCAATTCTTTGGTAGGCCGTGAGGGTACGCCTAATTTAGTTTTTTGTTACAATTTATTGAAAAGCTGTGTCCAAGCCTTGAATATTGGTTGAGGTGATTCAATTACCACAAATGGTGAAGGCTTGACTAGAGCTGACCTAATTATCTCATATCACTCTTATGGATGTTAAATATTATTTTCCCCTGGAATGAGACTCATATTTCGGTCACATTCGCGATAAGAGCTCCAGAAATACCATCTTCCCCCGGTCTAGACTACGACATTTATTTACAACATAATCCAAATAACGGGAGACTATAAAAATTCTTATTTTGGCTCTCAAATCGGTCACAAAATGATGTCAAACATTCAACGTTCCTTGATAAATGATTGAAGATAAAGTCGTGAAGTAGAGATGTGACCTCAACTGCACTTTTTTTTTTGCAATAATTTGGTCATAGCAGTAGAAGAATGACTCGTTAGTTGACAACACATATATAGTAAAGAAGAATACTCTCCCAACTGCCGCTTGTAATAAACAATATTTGTAAAAATATTGGGTGCAGACAAATTGTTTTGGAAATCCATAACTATTGCTTCAGATGTTGCATCTAGTGAGCATTTCATCTGCACAGATCTCATTAGATTATGGAAAACTTGTGCTCTGTGTAGATGTAATTCATTTTGCACTTTTAAGTCATTTAGCTGTGATGTAAAAACATACAGCATTGTTTCAGTCAGGGTTGCCACAATGTTAAACTTTTATTCCTCTTTGCCAAATAGCTCGCAGCATTCTAGGGACCCTCATCATTTTCCCCTACAACCGTTGTCACTTTCATCGTTATTCCACTGCACTACATATATAATTTCCCTGGTAACGCCCAATGCTTATCACTTTTCCCCGATGAAATTTTGGCAAATTAAACTGCTTTAAAAAAGCAACACATTAAAAAAAAAATTCACACATTCATCATTCTTCCCCGTTATTTAATTTACCTTTTTCTTTACAATTTGTTAAGCTTTTAAAATAAAGGGTTGATCTGAACTTTGAAACTTAAGAGAAATTTTAGGTTTTATGCAATAGTTTTCAAAATTTGAAACAGAAGAGCATTATCTAATGTCACTTGCCAAGAGTAATAATTAGAGACATGCAAAAGGTGAGGTTATTTTTAGAGGAAAAGTGGTGTTATTTTGATCAAAAAGCAATTATATTATAAGCTGAAAACGATGTTATTATTTATGTAAATACAAGTTGAATTAGTATTTGTTAAAAAAAAACTAGTATAAAACCGTCTACATTTTTCGTTCATACTGTGTATTTAACTATTTATTTATATATTTGCAGAAAAATCAAATATAAATACGCACAAAACATTTCACGCTTAGTAATATCAAAATTGATATATCAATATCATTACCTTCGATTCTTGCAAATAACATTATAGAAATAATCGATTACCAACTTAGGTTTAGACCAAATAATAATAACATCGAAACATGTCATCATAAAAGACTAAACAACTATCAAATAAGGAGAAGGGAATAAAAATTAAGAAGATACAATTTTTCAAACTACGACCACGCTTAGCAAGGTCCATATATATTAATGTCCTTGCTTCGACCCAGCGTGAAATCTTCTAAAAGCTGAAAACAAAGAACCTATCTATAGAAATTTAGGTATCATAAGGTGTAAAAGTAAAATTGCGATTTTTAATGCTAACTTCATATAAAAAAAGCTTAAATATCCTGAAAACATTCATTTTTCTTGTGATCCATTTCATACCTATAAAATAACTAGAAATGGATACTATTCATATAAACGGCAGCCCTGGTATAGTGTTATCACTAGTTTTACTGCGTTGAAAATTATATTGCATGATGTGGTATTTGCCAAATTACAAAGAAATTATATTATTTAGAAAAAAAGCTTAAATTTGTGTGTAAACAGTAGAATCCGTGTAAAAATTCATTTTATTGCAAATGCGAATTTTGCATGTCCCTAGTAATAACATACTCATCTTCTTCATCAACTGTTTCCAGTCTATGACCTGTTTTTTATTCAAGCCATGTATTTTCTACTACCGGCTTGCTAGGCCTGTCCTAGCTTCATATGCTTTATAATCTATCTTAAGACTAGGACATGCACAACATCCAGTCCCCAGCAATTAATTCACTACTGTGAAAGGGTAAACCCACATTTCACCATTGATACATTTTTCAGCCATGCCGTAATGAAACTCAGGAGCCTTAGATCAGTAGACAGACAGTCTACCAACTGAGCTAAGGTGTCGAAATTGTGCTGGTCTAGACCATCAATATGTAATAGGCCTAAAAAGCTCAAAAAAATAAAAAACATCCAATCTATTTAAATTCAAATTCATTCTCACATTAAATCTGTGTTGGGTGAACAATTTTTATTTTCTTAGCACTGTGTCTTGCTACCTTTTCGGGTTTTTCACTTATGTATTAATTACACTAATGGTTTTAGGGATTAGGAAAACTATATTTATTGGAAGTGTACCGGCATTTGTGAGGAGGGAGACTGGGAAATAATTTTAGAAATACCATCTTCATTGCACCCGACCGAGATTCGGACCTTAATTTTCTCAACACTGGCATTCTAGTCTACTGCAAGAAAAGTGCCTTGGATCATGCGGCCACCGAAGCAGGTGCGAACACTATTGCCCATGTCTTTGAGCTGTTCACAAATAAGGACTTGGTACTAAATTAGGCAGTCAACCAGGGGTGGCTTGTCCTTGGGACGTGAACACCCCAACTCCCATAACACTCCAACGAGCCCCCACTTATAAATCATAGCCTTGCAAAATTATAATTCGCACTCTAATGACAATTTTGTCTTGTCATGATAGTTTCAAGAAAAATATGTTTTTGGTTTAGGTAATAGCAGTTAATGTTTTTGAAATGGCATGCAGTCAGGTACGCGGCTGTCAGTGCCTTGTAGTGTGAAACTAAACCAGCTCACCCCTTCAGATATTGTCACCAGCCGGCTGCGGTTAGCTAGCCTTGCCTTTTATGCATAAGGTGTTTTCCCATACGTGCCTTGAAGTTGATAGTTTGTGATATGTATGTTGTGTATAGCATGAACTAGCAATATCGTCCTCAGCAACCCTGGGAGTTTCTGTATCTTAAGGTGCATATTTGTGCTGTGTATAGCATGACCCAGCAATATTGTCCTCAGCAACCCTGCGAGTTTCTGTATCTTAATGTGCATATTTGTGCTGTGTATAGCATGACCCAGCAATATTGTCCTCAGCAACCCTGGGAGTTTCTGTCTCTTAAGGTGCATATTTGTGTTTTGTATAGCATGACCCAGCAATATTGTCCTCAGCAACCCTGGGAGTTTCTGTATTTTAAAGTGCATATTTGTGTTGTGTATAGCATGATTGTCTCCATGTAGTGTAATTTTAGGATTGTGTTGAATTGTTGAGTTATATGTAGGTAAATTGAAAAATTCAATTCAGGTTCTTAAGACAAACGTTTCAAGATCAACTCTTGATCCAAAAAGGGAAAAAGGGTAGTTGTTAGGCCATGTCCTGAATTCTGTATAGGACTAACAGAAACCAAGAAAAATGAAAATCAAGTTTTCAAAAGGTATCTCAATTCAAAAGATGCGTACCCGGCCTGTCATAATTTTACCTCCATTATTGTTTCCAGCCTGTGGTCTGGGCCAGTTTTTTATTCAAGCCATATATTTTCCACTACTGGCTGGCTGGGTCTGTTTTAGCGTCATATGTCTTGTAATCTAACTTAAGACTAGGGCAGGCACAACATCCAGTTCCTGGCTTTTAATTTATCACTCTGAAGGGGTAAACCCACATTTCACCCAATGATAAATCTTTTGTCCATGCCGAGAATTGAACCTGGAACCCTTAGCTCAGTAGGCAGACACGCTACCCACAGAGCTAAGGGGACAAACAAACTCTTCATTTTATTAATATAGATTTATCCTTTAACTCATTTAAATCCTGACATAGATATAAAAATATAAATTTGATTCGAAACTTTTAAGTTTGAAGTATCTTTCAACAAGACTCTTTAAGATTATATAAAATAAAACATTAACTGGTGGTATATTTTGTAGAGCTGATCGTATAAAATAGAATTCTCATTCCAATTCACAAACTACTTTGGCTGTGTTATTTTATTTATGTGGATAAATAAAAGTAATAATTTTGTTGTGTTGTTTATTTTTATTGGTCCACCTCATTTAAAGATCGTAGCTATAAGAGTTACTCTATATTATGATTTCATGTATTCATACATCAAGTCATGTCATATGCAGCTGTCACTTTTGATGGATATTATGACTATCCGAATAATAACAAAAAATAAATAGTAAAATGTTATTAATGTTAACTGCAAAAAGATATGTTTGTTATAAAAATCCCTTTATGTAAAAATTGGACTGTGAAGTCGGTGGTTATAAAGGTTTAAACACAATAAGTGTATCAACATGCCTCGGTGGCCACACGGTCTAAGGTATTACTCTTGCAATAGACGAAACTGCTGATGACAGGGGGATTGGGGCTCAGATCCTGGTCGGTTACTGTGAGTGGTTTTTACTAAATAGTTTTCCACTCTCTACACTCAAATAGGGGTACACTTCCATTAATTTAAACCTTCTCAATCCCTAACACATTATTGCACAACTAGAACAGATAATAAGACGCAGCGCTGAAAAATGTTTCAGAAATAGTCTTGTTTTTTTTTTTTAAATCTGATAATTTAAACTTTAAGATAAAATCATNTAAATCTGATAATTTAAACTTTAAGATAAAATCATTTTCTAATAATTCATCAAACACTTGTAACTTTAAGGTACCGAGTCATTTGGCAAGAAATTAATACAAATGCTTCATGGCAATTCCCAAATGTCCATTGTCTGTCGAGAGTGTATTCTTGATTTAAAAATTTGTCTTTGAATATCTCTTCCGGAACTCTGCAGTTTGTGTTGTCTTTTCTTAAAAATCATTTGTCTGAAACATATATAAACTATCGTTTAGTTTGGAAACACTATGCCAATAAAAATGTTGGGAAACTTGTTGAAAAGGAATAATTACTATGGGGGATTATTAACAAAAATCATTTGAATTATATTTATTAAAAAAGTTCTCTTACTATTTATGCAAAATATATATATATTTCAATTACATAATTACACATTATTTGTCATGAGATGAGGCAAAACAGCAACATGAAAATGTTGTTTTCATCAGCCGGTTGGAATCATACTACAGACTCCAAGCTGCCCACTTTTCCTTTTGACTTTTGAACTAATGGACTCATCTCATTAGCGTGTTGAATTAGCACAAAGAAGAATGAAGTGACGGTAATGACAAGGAAGAGAATAAGACCTAGTAAAGCTATAAAGTTGGATGGAGTGGAGCTGAAAAAGATACAGGGAGCAAAATATCTTAGAAGCGTGATTGATGTTAAAGATGAAATTAAAAAGGATCTAATGAGAAGAGGACAGCAGGGAGAGGTGTTATATATTTGTGTAAGAGAGCTGCTATGGAGAAGAGATGTTCCCTTGTAATGTAAGGAAGTGTTGTACAGGGAGTACTTTGTAGTCATTGTCAAATATGCTGCAGAAACATGGACAGTGAATGTAAGAGAGACATGGAGAATGAAGGCCATGGGAATGAAGTTTGAGAGGAGCATGTTAGCTGTCACGAGGATAAACAAGATTAGGAATGAAGTTATCCAGAAAAGAGTGGGGTTACAGGGAGTACATGATATAATAGAGGAAGCAAGACTGAGATGGTATAGGCATGCAATGAGAATGGAGAAAGAAAGGATACCAAAGAGAATTATGGAGATGAAGTATGTAGGAAAGAGATGGGAGGAGCAGATAACAGCATGTGGAGAAGAGAAAAAAAAATAAAGGAGGCAGAATGTTGTGAGAAAGGGAAAGAGGAGATATTTTACTAGACTGACTTGGCCACAGGCTGGAAACATTTGATGATGATGATGATAATGATGATGGATGGATACAAATAATACTTGGAATTCAAAAAAATAAACAAGCATCTATGTTTGTAGATTTACAAATAATTTAGAACATGAAGTTACAATTACTAGAACCGATCTAAATTTTTTGAAGTAATGGAAAGCATTCATTGGTATTGATAAAATATGGAACACCCATAGCGAGCCACTTAGATACTAATGGGATTTTGATCTTATATTAACTTATTGGTTGAATCCATAAATATGTTTTAAAAAAGAACAATTTTTGTGATAGAGTTTGATGTATAGTTCGGTAGTAAAAATAGTTTAAATACACTCATCAAGGTCAAGGCCGCATGCCATCAAATATGTTGGGGGTTGTAACTTACCTTAAGGTTAAACTATTGTATCGTTTTTATGTAGTTATTTTGTCTATGATTTATTGAGTAAAAACCACGATTAAAAATTATTAATTTGTTTTCTTGGTTGAACTCACCAGATTTTAAACATGAAATCTAGAGTTGTCTCTTTGAAACTTATCTTATTAACTTAGGCAACAATTAATATATTTGTATTAATTTGGGCAGTATTTCTGTAACATAGAATGTAGATATGGACCCTCAAATCCTTAAGGATATTCAATATTTGAGGATTCGTGAAAATTTTGGATTCAAGACTCAAATCCTTAAAATTATATATATACATATCTTTTTCAATTTTTCAAGTGAAATTTGTTTCATAGCTTTAATACTGCTCATTGTTTGTTCAAACCTATTATAATTATATTAGTAACAACCAGGCCCCAGAGCAGTAATATCCATTAAATCTAACAAAATCTAAGTCTTCTATTATTAAATATAAGATTGTTACAATAAATATATTATAATAAAAAATATTAACATCTAGTTATTGTTTGTATTTTATTTGATTATATTTATATTTTCTCTTATGTAATTATTCCAAAATTCAGATTCGAAGATAAATTGGAGGGTTAGATTAATAAAATAGTGAATTTCACCCAACTCTAATAAAAAGTGTATGTGTTAAGACAGTTAATAAGTTTTGGTTGTAATTTTTATCATGGGCATACTTGCTTTATTAAAAGGCAGCTAATTTCATTCATGTTATGGAAAAACAAAAATAGGTCGGACTAGTGCTATGTTTAAAACCAACTTTGGATATTGTTTAAAGAAGTATTAATGTTCATAAAAATAAATCCTTGCCACCTTTTGTAGGGGGGGTCTAGAACACATGCCACCACAGGTAGGAAGCTCCTCTACCTCACCTCCCACCCACTCTTTTCTCCAACCCCCTCTTTCTAACCACCCCCTTTTCCCCACCCCAAAACTTTCTATACGATTCAATATGGGGTTTTGACTTAAATAAATTAATCTGGACAAAGGTTTCAGTTATAAAAACTAATTTGCTCATCATTCTACTAGTTGTACAGTGTAAAATTATAATAATTAACATCTACCTTCCATGCACCCAAAGGTCCAGCTTGATCTTAGCTGATATAATTTTTATATTAATTTTTTTTCATAAATGTTCTATTACTATGTTTGAAATTTGTTTAATCTACATTAACTAATTAATTACCCATTATTCCCACTGAACATTTTTATAGTACGTTTCTATATTTAAGAACCTTTAAAAGCTAGTCCAATAAAAATCCGAAAACCTTAGCTGAAAAATATGCCGTTAGGTACCTAGAATGTTGTGTCCGCCATCTTTAAACCTAATGTCGAAAGTCAATTTTAATTAGCCTGTATATTAACTGGATGTCGAGGCAATGTCCATGCAAAATTTATATAAATAGGCTTAGTGGTTTAGTAAATTATATTAATAGGATTTTGTCTCTTTTTTTTTGTTATTTTGTTTTCTTAAAACTTCAGAAAACTGTATAATTACTTCAAACAAATAATTTATAATTGTTATTTAAAGTCAAGATTCTCAAAATTGTGTTAAATATACGTTTTTGAGATTTTTCTGAATCTCGAATATCATAGGGCTCGAGTGTCCCTGGTAAATATGTGTTAGGTTTTATTGTGCACATACTTAACGAGCCTGATGTGTTTGCCCACATGAAGATACATCTTCTCAAGCATCAGGACCACCATAGAAGCGCTATAGCCCGCCAGAATAACCACAAAACCTGGGAACAAGCCTTCGAGGTCAAGCGGGGCGACCTCTGTGCTGGAGCAAATACTCATTTCTGGCTTCAGGCCCCGCTTCAAGTACTCCAGTATTCCAACCTCCCACATCTTCATGGTACTGCAAGCAGGGGTTATAGTGGTTACACATTGGTGGGTACAGTCACACTCTCAAACAAAGGGTCTTATCTTCTTTATAAATATAATTCTTCTGTACGTGTGTATGTCACTGAACTCCTCCTAAACAGCTGGACCGATTTTAATGAAATTTTGTGTTTGTGTTTGAGTGGGTCCGTGGATGGTTTAGATTCACAATTGGACCCAGTAGGTGGCGCTGCAAT
>CABFWB010009090.1:0-14613 GCA_902151455.1 Timema bartmani
CGACACAATATTAAACTTGATACGTAACTAATAACACCTTCCACAAAAGAACAATAACATAACAAAAGCAAATGTTATAATTTCTTTAAGAGCTCCCATAAAACATCATTTTTACAATGGCTTTACATGTGATGACGTGAACACTACTTATAATAAAATATACTACGGTTTTAGGTACTATGCATACAAAATTTGAATGCATAGTACCTCAAACAGTTCTATATTTTTTCTATTATATAAAAGTTCAGTATTTTCATATCACAATCACTGTAACCAAATTTGCCAGTTACAATAATTTTAAATTTTAGGCTTGGAGATAATTATTTTTGTGGAAGTGGTAAAAAGATATGTAATTTTTTAAATTGCATTAATTGTTTTAAAAAATAACATTTTTAATATTTAATTTGTTCAAAGGTTGTTTTTATATAAATCACTATTTAATGTAAAACTTATTATAATTTTAATTGACAGCTAGTAATAAATATCTAAACAATTTTATAAATGTTATGTATAAATAAAGAAGAAGATAAATAAATAAACTGCTAGTGAATTGGTATTATAGTTATTGAAATATTTCTTCCCACAGATTAGTCTGTATTTTCAGTACAGACAATTTATTTCCCATAAACTCTAAGTTTTATTTACCTGAAAGTTTAACCAGAAGTACAAGCAACAGAACCACCTGGGTTCGGTCATAACAACACCTGGCATGTTTTTTCAGACATACTAGCTTCGAGTTAATTTTCAAACTCAAAAAACAATGTGACTATCCCAAAGACTTCAAATTCTAGTTTTAAAAAAGCCCTTTCTCTTTTAGCTACTTTGAGTTGCTTGTAGGTCTACTTGGCCAACCTTTACAACTATAATTCATGGATTATGTACTAAGTTATTTTTGATAATTTATAATATTAATTAATGTTATTAAAACTTATTTATATAATTAAGTGATCAATACTCTCTTCACAGTTGAAACATGGTGTCTAGAGGTATCCTATGTATAAAAGTTGTCAGGGTGTGTGTGGGGTAAGGAATGATTCTCCCAGATAATCCATTCGCTAACCATTTCTCCTTCGAGCCTGATCGATATTTTTGTTTCAAAGCCCCAGTCTACAAGAACCATTCATCCTATATATGAGTACTTAATGATGATAATATTATTTGAACAAACTCTCTTCTTTCTACTTAACAACGATAGGCCAACAATGTTTGTTTTTAAACATTATGATCCATGAATCTTTGCTTAGATTTTTTGCTAAGTAATTTTCTGCAGATCTGCTTCATTTCCCCGCTAATCATTAAAAAGTCCTTAGTTAAATTCTTGGCTTTGACTTTGTACCTACAACTTTCCTCAACACATCAATTAATGATTTATATATTAGTATGGTCCAGCCTGTGGCCCCCGACCTGTTTCGTTCTTGCCTGCCAACTTCAACAGGTTCAGGTGTAATCTGTACAAAATGACATAAACAGATAATTTGATACTGACTAAGAAATGGAAATGACACAGATATTTTATGATTAGGACCATGAAAATAATTTTGTAGATGTGAGTAAAAATCTAAAATGTAAAATAATATGGTAACGTTGGAAATATGTTGTTAATTTTTATCCCCAATATTATTTTGAAACTTTCCACAAAAAGCAAGTTTATTGATAGAATACCTAAAATGCCGCAGAAATTACTACAAGTAAATTAACAATTTTGTAGAAATTGGTGATTAATTAATTAAATTTAGACCTGCTAAGTATGAATATAAATTTATGAATGCGAGGAAGGGGGTGATAAATAGGAGAGAGAGTAAGGGGGAAGAGGGAGAGATGGTGGGAGAAAGCAGTGGGGGGTAAAGAAGATGGTTGAAATGTGGGGGAGAGATTATATCTAGAATAAAAGAGTATTTAAGTTAATTAAATTGCAAACAAACTAGTAAAGTTATATGGCTGTTAAACTATAATTTTCATAAAAGTAATAGGACTATAAGATGAAATTTAATATTAATTATGCTGAGTTTGCGTTGAGCAGTAAGATTATAAGTTTGAAGTTAAGAACACATGTTAGAATAAAAAAAAAAAATTTAGCGCCGCGTCTTACTATCCTTTCGAGCTGTAAATTTATGTACTAACTACACCAAATGTTTTATAAATGAGGAAGGTTATAGTTAGAGTAAGTATATCCACATTTGTATGAAGGAAGAGTGGAAAACCATTTTAGAAAAACCACCCTCAGTACACTCGACTGAGATTCAAACCTCAATCTCGCTATCATTGGCAGTCTAGTCTACTGCGAGAGTGACCATGCAGTTATCAGAGTGAGCTAGAACCAATTAAATGATAGGATTACGCTCCCTTCTTCTGCGGGCCGGATCTGTCAGAATAGCTTGCGGGGAAGGCTAGGGTCGGTAGCAAGGTAGATGGTTGGGTTCAAAATGATACTGGAGGTTCCATGTTTTGAGTTTAATAGTAGCACTAAGAGTTAATACAAAATGTGATGTTGAAGGTGTTAAAGAGAAATATAAGGACTTAGACATAAATGCTCGTGAGAGAATTCGCTTAGTCAGGAATACTTGAAATGTTGGCTCTACTGACACCTCTCACGACCCCTACAGAATCGAGCCCGGTACCTTGGGCACGGCAGCTGCTCTCTAGTACAAGTATCTCTATTTGATGACAGTAAAATTGGGATCAGTTTTAAGTTATTTAATTTTTTTTTTTAACTATTTTTCAAGATGTGTTATAACGATTTGATCGATCTAAATTCTAATATAGCCAATCGATATTTTAAAGTGGCATATAGAAAACCACACCATAATGTGGCCTGGTTTTAGTAGTATTTAGACCTACCTACCTAAGCGTTAGATGTTATCTGTGAAGGTAAGACAGGCTCTTTAAGTGCTGATAGAGGTAGCAAGCTACTTTTAAATATTAACATACCCAACCCTTGTTGTGATAGATATTAGCATTAAATAAATAATTCAGAAATGGAAAAGGTGTGTAAAGTGATTGCAAATAATGTTTACTCAGGGTCATAGTGAGGGGGAGAAGTAGAGGTATGGGTGGAGGGGAAAAGTAGAGGTACAAAAACCTCTGAACATTTTTTTATTGACAGTCAATTTTTATATTCTTTATCAATGTCCAGACTAGTAGCTTACTGGAGTCTTGAAAAAACTTTAAATTTCTTCTAGACATCATCATCATCATCATCATCATCATCATCAACTGTTTCCGGCCTGTGGCCAGGTAAGTTTAGTAAAATGCCTCCATCTTCCTCTATCCTTCCACCACTCTTCCTCCTCTCCCTTGCACAATATGCTCCTCCTATCTCTTTCTCGGTCTCCCTTGTGGTATTTTTCCTACATAATTCGTCTCCATCATTCTCTTTGGTATTCTTTTTTTTTTCTATTCTCATTATAGGACCATACCATCTCAGCCTTGCTTCCTCAACTATCTCTTTATGTATTCTCTGTAATCTCACTCTTTCCCGGATAACTTCATTCCTAATCCTGTTTCTCCTCGTGACAGCTAGCATGCTCCTCACAAACTTCATTCCCATAGCCTCCACTTTCCTAGTCTCTCTTACAGTCAATGTTTCCACTGCATGTATATTTTGTTAAAATATTCCTGGCTTTATTTTCCCACGTACATGCCTAGCTATACAACACTTGTCTCTGGTATGCTACACATTTCTCTATGTTCTATTCAAGTAGATAATTACCCGCATCGGTGGCCGCATGGTTTAAGGTGCTACTCTTGTAATAGATTGGACTGCCAAAGACAGGGAGATCAGGTTTAATCCTGGTCAGGTGCACTAAGAGTTGTTTTTGCTAAATGGTTTTTCACTCTTGCTCCATGCAAATGTGTGTGCACTTCCTCTAAATTAAATCTTCCTAATCCCTAACACTTTAGTGTAACTAGTATACCACCTGAGTGAGTAGAAAGATGCAGCGCTAAACAAGAAAAAACCTAGATATGTACTTATTTTAATGTAAAAGGTTATGCTTGATATAAAAAATTGTATTTATATTTTTGATTTAAAAAAGTTAGAAAATTCACAAAGCTCTATTATGTACCCAGTGAATTAAATCACTATTGAAAAATCCAAACATAACTGTGGGTTTTCCTTAGTAATGCTGTTTTTAGCCATGTGTGGGATAGAAATAAACATGTAAACACAAAAGGATAAACATAATAAGTAGCCTGCTTTCATTCACTCAGTTAAGGTAAGCATCCAATAGTCTGCATCGCACAAATCAGATTTTTGAATTCTTTACATTATTTTTAATGAAACTGCGTCCACTGATCCATATCGTACGCATCAGACATCGGCAATGCCGATGGAATTCCGCGGGCACATTAAAATCCTAAACGTGCTATGCGTCCAATGCGGACCAATGGTCGCACTCCCCAAAATTCACATTCAGAATTCCCAGCTTTATTCTCTCTGTTTAGTTTAGAGATGGCAGTAGTTCACTGTTGGGAACAGTTCAGAGTAATTTGGTTCAGTGAAATGAGGTCATTTATATAGTTCAATAGTTCACAAACTACTTATTGTGTTTCAGTCGATCGCGAACTACTCTTTACGGTTCAGTTGTCCGCGAATTACTCTTTATGGTTCAGTTGTTCGCAAACTACTTCTTATGGTTCAGTCGTTCACAAACTACTTCTTGTGGTTTAGTCATTCGCAAACTATTTATTGTGGCTCAGTCATTCGCAAACTATTTATTGTGGTTCAGTCATTTGCAAACTATTTAATGTGGTTCAGTCATTTGCAAACTACTTATTGTGGTTCATATGTAAGTGAACTACTTCTTGTGGGTCAGTCGTTCACGAACTTCATCTTTTGCGACCGACCTATATTTTGCAGTAGTTCTCCACTAGTTTGTGAGCTACTGTGTGTGAGTCAGTTATTATATCCCCCTTACATCACTAGTTACATTTTACTCACAAATCAAATCTAGAACTTATTTTTTAATTTTGATCAGAATAATAATAATTTAAAGTCAAATTAGATTAGTTACAATAGCAACAGCTGTTAGATTAATGATAGTTTTAAAATATTTTAGCTTTATCTTAACAACTAGCCCACCCACGAAAGTGATGGCATTATAGATATTAGGACAATGATGATTATTGTTTGGAAATTTGTATGCTCCGAATGCAGTGGACATAATCAGTTCACAAAATAAATCCAAATTGTGTGATGCGGACCAGTGGACGCAGTCTAATTAAAAATAATGAAAGGAATTCAAAAATCCAATGTGTGCGATGCGGACCAGTGGATGTAGTACACTAAATAAATCCAATTTGTGGATGTGGACCAGTGGACGCTTACCTTTATGTGAAATTGTAGGGCCATTACTCCATCTGTTGAGTGCCATACACAGAATTTTGCTCACTGCTAACTCAATTCAACCAGGTTTTAAACACTTAAGTTCAAAACACATGATTTTCTTCAATCTCATAAACTTAATGGGTAGGCCTATTTCAAAATCTAAATAGGACAATACTAGTCACCAAACATGATTGCATGTGCAGATTAATATCATTATTTGGACAACAGTGAAGTTTAGTGTTGTTCCTTATTTTGACAGGCAGAGAGGTAGGTATATCAGGTAGGAAACTATATCCTAAAACTAAATTTACACTATCCATGAATTCATGATTCGTAATTTGTGTTCAATTCGAGAATAGTGTGAATGTATAAATTCATCTTTTTAATGTTAGTGATACCTAGATGATTCATTATTCCCATTCATAGCAGTGTGCAGAGGAAGTAGTAATTTAGTTAGAGATCAAAGGGAATGAATCATGGTGTGTGAGGTGTGAGTGATCTGTTCAGAGTTTACACTGTGTGTGTAGGTTCATCGTTTATTCATTGAATGCACCAAGGCCTCGAGGGGTCAAGTGATTTATCAGTTGCAGTCATGGAGTCTGAGTGGCTGAAGGCACGCTTTCTAGATATAATTGAAGATATTTGGACTAAGAGGCATTTGCGGGATCCAACAAACATAAACAAGAAAAAGAGAAACAAGAAGTTTGAATGTTATTCTTTATTGAATGTTATGTTTCCGTATTTTCTTTTTCTTCTTTTGTCTAATATCAAGTGGGCCTATGATTTTTTTTAAATGGCGCTTGCAGTGACCACACTATCATCGATACTCTAATCATCCCCATTCAACAGTGTAACAATGTCGATTCTACTGCTAGCGTCACTCATCAACTGAAGTTTGGGGTTTCTGGTGTGCGCTGCCCCATGAACCCCCACATGACAAATAACAAACTATATATCAGCACATAGTGTGGAAGTAAAATTCAGACAAATAAAGAATTTACATCGAACTGTCGACGAATCGTTTGGGAATCGCGAACACAAATCATGCAGTGAAAAACAAGCAATGTGTAAATCAAGCTAAATAGACTAGCAAATGCAAGTTGGGCCGAGCCATTTTTAAACCTTATTTGTAGTTAAAAGGTAATATTCAAACTTTAGGAATATGTGAAATTTCTGACATTGTTAGGTAGGCTTGGACTATTTTCATAAGAAATGTGTAGGCTATCTAAAGGCTGCAATCTTAACTTAACAAATTAGAAATCAAATATTTTGAACATAAAATAAATGTTTGAGCATGGCAAAATTAAATATGAGTCCCAACTAAAAGTAAATCTAAGGGCAATAAGTTTTGATAGTTCTTAAGGTGAGAGTTTCAGAAATAAATGTGATGTAAATCTACTTTAAAATGAGTTTTAGATAGTTTTCGAAACCTAAAATTTGCAGTTAATAGGCCTAGGTAGGAAATGTGAGTTTTAAATGTGTTTCAGAACAATAGGTAGTCTAGTTTATTAAACTTATAGTAATATTACCATAGTTTCCATTCTAAAATGTGAGACAGTAGTGCTTCATTATGATTAAATTACTATTATGCCTCCTACTAAATTATCAAATGTATTATTTTCAAAATAAAAATTTAGGTCATGCCTTCATGAAATATCAGTAGAACTAGCTTGCTATGTAGCCTAGTTTTAATTAGTATGCTAGGTACTTATAAAAAAAATTAAATAGGCCTAGTAATAAGAATGATATGGTAATTGTTGGGAATATTAAGCAGTGAGGTTGGGATTTTTTATTTCTGTCATGTTATAAGAAATTTAATATTTTATACCATCTATAGGCTACACACTCCGAATTTATATTTCCAATGATAGCAAAATTAATATTGGAGGCCTAAAATAAATGTATAAGTTATATGCTAGTTTAAAATTTTTAAAGAAAACTCAACTAAAAGAAGACTGTTAAGATTCAAAAAATGTCATAACATGGAACTAAAAGTATTTTATGTTATCCCAAATGAAAAAACCCAACCTTTCAGGTGTCAATGACATTTATTTCATGAAATTCCCGTATCCTTAAATATCTTGGTAAGAACTTAGTACCAAAATACTGTATTCACAAACAAGCTATTTTGATGCTTGATCCTATATATTACTATTGCTTTAAGCTATCTTGGTCCTATTCAATTCCTAGGCTACCGTAAAGTGGGGCTACTTTGACACGGTGGTACAACTTTGACACGCGGAAGTAAAAAAGATTTAAAATACGAATACTCCCAGAACTTAGCAGTGATTGCCTTATATTTAACATCGTTAGATGCAGAATTTCATTAGCTTTCAGAATATGCACTTAGATATATGATATTATGAATGGTTTAGTACCAGGATTTGTTTTCTCTGTTGCCAAAAATCTGTAAAAAAAATTTCAGGCCCAAACTTTTATGTTCCCAGGTTATACCACAACATGTATGATAATTTTAAGTGTTACATCTTGTAGTCTGGTTTATTAGCATTATTTTGGTATATTGGATACCTTTTTAACTATGTGAAAATCAATAATTTTACCAAAAGTTAACAAAGTGGTAATTTTTTCGCAAAACTGGGGCTAATATGAACACGCACTTTATTAGGGAAAAAATTTATTTTTTGTGGAATGTATTGTTAGTTTGTTCTTTTCTCTGTTGCAGAAATGAACATTGAAGTGTAATAGTGGAGTTTTAAAAAGATTATTACTGTTTCACTGTGTGTTTTAGTGTATTTGAACATGGTGCGCAAATATAGGCGCAAGCTCGGTGCCCGGCACTATAAAGATTTCAGTGAATAATATGCAGTAATCCCTATTAGTTCATTTGAAGAGCATTATTAGATGTACCTTTAGTTTTCATGATAGTGTTTATTTTGTTAAAACCAGTCATTTTAGCGAGCCCAAAAATTTAGGCATTTTTTCTGAAAGAGTGAATTTTTTGTGTATCACTTAGATTTTCAGATATTTTTTTCAATATAATACAGCTCTTTTACTACTAAAAAGCACCTTATTGCATATCTACACCTATTTCCTAATGATGTATGATTTTTTCAAAGGTCAATGTCAGTTTTTAGACATTAGCAGAGAAAAAGGACCATAACTGTCACTGAAAATAATTTAACTCAAAAGATTTTCATTCCAATAAGTTCATAATAGCCCCACCTTTGTAATGAATGTGTCAAAGTTGTCCTAATTCATTCTACTACTACAGTTATTACTGATTTAAATGAGTGTATCATAGTAGCCCCACTAGTGGGCTACTATGAATATACCTCAGTTTTAGCTTCTGTGGTGCTGACTGACAGCTCACAGCTGACTTCTGACAGTCAACAGTTAGGTATATACCTAAATTTTGACTGTCAGAAATGACAACTGCTAAAGACATGTTTTTTGCAGATCATAGGGTTCGGCGTAGGGATACATAATTTGGTCTGGTAGCTTTTCAAAGNTGGTCTGGTAGCTTTTCAAAGCCGTCAGAAGTCAGCTGTGAGCTGTCAGTCAGCACCACAGAAGGTAAAACTGAGGTATATATACACTTTAAAAAATATATATATATTAGCCCAAAAATAAAACAAACATGCAGATCTTGTGTGTATTAGAGCCCTGTACAAGTTAACAAAAATTGTTAGATTCTTAACAATACCTGGGGTTTTACATGAAAATAACGAAAATATTGTGTCAAAGTAGCCCCACTTTATGGTACTCATAAAGATTAATACTTAGCACCTCATCTTGCTACACATTCGGGTTATAAGCTTAAGTACCAAATTATACTAATGGTTTAGGAATTGGGAAGGTTGAATATAGAGGAAGTGAACCCGCATTTGCGTAAAGGGAGAATGGAAAACTGTTTAGGGGAGAGAGAAAAAAGTTCACCCAACCAAGATTCAAACCTCGATCTCCCCCTCCTCAGTAGTCTAGCTCAACACGAAACTAGCGCATTAGCTAACTACGCCACCGGGCAGGTATTACTAATCATAAATATATTTCTCATACATATATATCTAAAACAATATAGTTCTTTGAAATTTTTATTGATTCATACTTGAACAATTTTGGTACATAGTTTTAACTAGGTATGCTTAGCCTATTTAAGTTGAACACATGTGATGAATATCATGTACCAAATTACCTACTAGTACTATTATGCATTTGAATAGGCTAATAACTCTTAACGCTTGTTCAATAACTTCTAATAGCTTCCAGTTTTGATTGAAATAAGTGTCAAATGCTTAATGTAGCTTATTTTTACTAGAAGATGAACAGTGTTTTTAATCAAAATAATAAAATAGCTTAATACTTATTAATTTAAAAGATTTAGTCTAGGCTTGTTTCAAACACATTGATAATTTTATGTGGATTGATGTAAAATTGAGGGGTCCCGCGAATTACACGATGAGGGTTCACTGCGAATTACATGATATAAGTGAATTAGGGGAGTTTTTTAACCATAGAATTACTTGACAATATTTATTTTGTAATCAATGGGAATTGGCTTTTATTGCTGACTAAAGAGATGCTTGAAAAAATTAATTCCGCATTATGAGACAAAGAAATAAATTAAATAATCCCACTTTCAGTGCAAATTATTTCCAAAAATTTTCTACCCTAGCTCTAACAATCTCCAACGAGCATATGTCATACTCAATATGACAGATGTGGTATTATGGTTGTTGAAATAATGTAACAAAAAAGTTAACATATTTAGTAAGCATGAAAGACTTAACTTTTATTTTATTAGTTTACGTTCTAAATAAAGTGATGCTATCCCAAATTTAATAAAATTATTGAGAAAAAAAAGAACTATTTGTTATGTTTGCACCTAGTGGTTGCAAAATAATAGGGCCTACAGTGCACTGTATTCTTACCATTCCTCTTGTAGTTATAGAGCAATCATATCAAACATTTAAAAATATTTAAATATTAATAATAAATTGACACGCTCCAAAAATGTTCAATAATAAAAATAATCAATCTTTGAATTCAAAGTATTCAGTCGGAATTTTAACACTATAATACTTATATTGAGCACCCGGGAATACGCCATTTTAAAACATAAATATAAACAGAGACAAGAATATAAAGACAAATCAGATTATCCAACATACGAACATAAAGTCTCACGTCTGCAAAATGTATAGCAATTAAGTATTTGGTACATAAATCCTTCCTAAATTTGGTACATACTTTTAAAAAAAATCCCATAGATAAAATATAGAAAAACAATGCTCTTTATTTTTATTTTTATTATTAAATTTGTCATGTGTGATTAAACAATTACTTGAGTGACAGATGGATATAACAATATTTTATAATGTTTAGAATTAACAGGAGTTTAAAGTGTAAGGCAGTATTGTATTTTGTATCTATTGTCACATATGCAGCAGAAACATGCAAAACGAATATAAGAGAGACTAAGAACGTGTAGGCCATGGGAATGAAGTTTGTAAGAAACATGTTAGCTGTCACGAGGAGAAACCAGATTATAAATGAAGTTATCCGGGGGAGAGTTGGGAAACAAGGAGTATATGGTACATGAGATAGTAGAGGAAGCAAGACTGAGATGATATGAGCGTGTAATTAGGATGGAAAAATAGAGGATGCAATGCTCAAGAAAATGTTGGAAATAAAGTATGTGGGGAAATACCACAGGGGATGCCAAGAAAGATATGGGAGGAGCAGATAACAGAAAGTGTTCCATGTGAGAGGATAAGAATGAATTAAATTAAAGGTGGAAGAGTGGTGGAAGGATAGAGGAAAATTGAAACATTTTACTAAATTGACCCGGCCACAGGCTATAAACATTTGATGATGATGATGATTATGATGATGATGAGTATGAGGGCTAACAGGAGATTTGTATGTATTTAAATAGTCTAATCTGTCGGACCGAATATTTTTGTTATTATGAAACTAGATGGCTAGCGATGTTTTTCTTTCTTTTCTACTATATTTAGAGAAATTAATCATATTGATAATATTGTTTTTAGTATTTATTGCTAGCCATCAATTAAAATTCAAATAATGAATATTATATTATAGTAATTATATTGTATTATTATTATTGCTATTATTATTATTACTATTGAGCCAGTTTAGTTAAAGATTAGCAAGGTAATCTAATGGAAGATACGTGCGATATTTTGAGTAGATGGAACGACTTATTCAGTAACATTTTGAATGTTCATGAAGAATCCGATTTATGTGAGGCCAGTGGCGTGTGGTCAAATCTGGACAAAGGGAAGCAATGAGGCTACAATAAAGGGGTTTTGATGGGCCCTAGTATAATTAGAAGCTCACACTGGTCTTTTCTTTCTTTCTTTTTGAATAGTTAAAAGTATCCTGTAGAATAACTCAAATAATAATTATTATTTTAATAATAATAATAATAATAATAATAATAATAATAATAATGGGCAATACCAATTGCCGAAATTTCCTCTTGGGCTGTGGTCTGCAAGTGAAAATGACCTTTGGCCTGCCTTATAGTTTTGAATCCGAATTTATTCTATACGCCATTATCATTAGTTTAATAGTAAGGTCAACTATATAATTTTCCGCCTGAAATAACGAAAAAAAATTTAGGGTGTTCGAAAACAAGGTGCTTAGGAAGATATTTGGTCCATAAATGAATGAAGATAGTGAGGAGTGATGGAGGCTACATAATGATGAGCTGCATCCCCTGTAATCATCACCAGACATTGTTAGGATAATAAAGTGTCGTAGGTTACGACGGGCAGGTCATGCAGTTCTAATGGAAGTATCTAGACCTGAATTCAAGGTATTAAATGTCAAACCTAAATT
This sequence comes from Timema bartmani, assembly GCA_902151455.1. Lineage (NCBI taxonomy): Eukaryota > Metazoa > Arthropoda > Insecta > Phasmatodea > Timematidae > Timema > Timema bartmani. The sequence continues at coordinate 12,152 of CABFWB010009090.1, forward strand.
TTATACCTGTTATTACTATGTTTCTTTTATTAATAAATACTTCTCTTATTTCTTCTATGCTTACTATTTCTCACAGGTTGGCGGGTAGCACGCCCATCCTAAATAGGTGTTCACAGCTACCACATTTAAGAACAAGTCTTTCACCTTTGAGTATTTTTCCCGAAAAATCAGCTCCTATCAAAACTTCTACCAGTCGGACATTATAATTTATTTCTATACCCAACAGCTGTAACTTAGGTCTCTCTGACATACATCTTTTCTAGCAGAAGGCACAGAAGAACATATCTTGTCATAATAAAGAACTTCAAAGTTGCATACATAACTGTTATTGATGCTTCTCAGCTGGATTTGAAAACGATTGTGTGAAACTTCACCTGACTGGTTACCTCCAAACAAATCATGCTGAATACGTTCTTCACCTATTGATGTGTATCACATTTGTCCTACCACTTCAAATTCTCTGAGATCCCGTGTCTATTAGAGCTCGAACATTTCGATGACCCCTTTTCCCCTTCAACCATAGACTAAGAGTTTGAAGAAGTACTTCAGAGCAAGAATTATTTCCCAATGTATTCTCCACAGGAACCCTTGTAGTATCGGGTAATTCTTTCTTCAAATTGTCCTTATCCACAAACTTAAGAAAATCAGTTTCTAGTTTGGGACAAAGTAGAATATCGGTTTACTATCACAGATCCAACACTCTAGTTTACATCTCTTTGCAATGTGTCCACCTTTCAGACAAAAAAAACAACAGCGAATTTTCCCAATGATTTTAAGTTTCTCATATCTGGTCAATTTTCTGGCTTCTAGCTTTAAAGCAAACTACAGAAAAATATAACGCGTTACAAAATATACACACTGAGATGGTTGAACTAGGCCTATCTCTTGTATCCACTAATGCGGCTGCTGTGAATATCTTTGTTTTCCATAGCTGGGGATATTCCTCTTTTTACCTTTTACAACTTCCTCCCCACCACTGATATTAAAACCTTTTACCACAAGACAGATGCACTATTCTGGTTTGACTTCCCTCCAGAGAAAATCCAGTAGGCTCTGCAACCGCCCCTCATATTGACCTGAAGCACCACTACGTTGCCAAATACGGAGTCAATCTTTTGTAAAGCAGTATTCAACCATCGGGTATAACATCGCCGCAAACTTATCAGAGGTGACGCCCAAAGTCTCAAGTGCTCTCAGCTGAATTTCCAAACGGTCATACATAGTCAATACCACCATTCCATATGACAAGCTTTGAAGAGTTAGCTTCAAAAGTTCCCGCACATAAACTTCGACCAATAAATCATCGAGCCAGAAACGAGATCATAAACTTTGTTTGGCGTTAGGATAATTTTTTTTAGTATGAGGAACACTTTAGACCACTTCTCGAGCCTTGGTTAAAGTGGCCTTGATCAAATACTGGAATTTGTCGGCTGCATCTAAAGCTTTATATTCATTAATTGGCTCCAAAAACTCAACCATTCTGTTATGTCACCCCCATATTTCAAAAATTCTATCTTTGAGAGCTTGCACTTACTTTTTGAACAATTTATAGCTCTATAATCGATTTGAATACCAGCTGTGGATTCTATACCGATATCCCGTATCACCTTTAATTTGCCAATATGAATAGATTTTGATTTGTATCCATCCGCACTAGCTATATCGGCACCAATTCATTTTCTGATGGATCACTTTCAAGCAGGATATTCAATGTCTACTCATCTAGGTTTGCAAGTTTAGTTTATTTTCCTCGTAACAGCCCTGATTTGTTTCAATGGACACTAAGTCCTTCTAACAATATTCGTGAAAGAAGCTATAATGGTGGCCCTTTTCTTATCAAAGAATAGCAGCGCTTTATCTCCACCTATACGTCTCGTCAGGTTCGCATAGTGTAAATATTATCGTCTACCAGACGTAAATAAATTTGACGTAATATTAATGTATATATTAATGTATATGTATTTGTATATCATATACAAAATATGATTAGGGACCTAGACATATAACAAGCTCAGTTGTGAAACAATATTTAACAAGTCCATCTATTGAAACCATATGACACAAGGCTTTTGACTTGATATTCTTAAATATGTACCGACGTACCCATATTAGAAGTGCACCTATATTGGGGAATAAATATGGTTTTTGTGGGTTTAATACGTATCCAAAACATGTTTGGTACCTATGCAAAAATGTATTGTCTTATTTATTATTGTTAATAAAAATGTAAAATCAAATCAAACTAAATGATATCCTTCTTAGTACAATTTTTATTTAAACAATTAAATCAACTCCCATAAACACCTTGGAACACATTTAAAGATACTTGAGAATCAACGTACTACATCTTGTTTCGTATAACAAAAAGGCTAAGTTAATTTAAGTGTAACATTACAAAGATGTAAAGTTACAACGTTGTCCTTCTCAAACAATTCGCCTGAACGATCATACTACCCGCCCCG
>CABFWB010009091.1:0-14600 GCA_902151455.1 Timema bartmani
GAAAAACCATTTAAATAAAACAATCTCAATCATTAGGTTGTGTGAGAAACTTCAAAAGCTCTAAGTTGAAGGTCAATTCTTTTTCGCTTCTTCTTGGACGCCCACAATTATTATATTTGCATCTTCCAAACATTTCAAAAGAAAACGGAAGTTTCTGTAAATTAGTGTGTAAGTCGTATGTTGATGTAATCATTCTGTTTAGAAAATGCACTTAGATTACTTGGCTTAGGCCTACTATTATTTTTTCCAACAATATCCTACTACTCGTTAGATTATTAATTACGCTAGTGAGGTAGGAATGTGGAAGGAATAATTTGGAAAAAATATACCCACATGTGCGCAGAAAGAGTATAAAACTAATGAGAATCAAACGTTTTCACTAAACCCGAAACAGAGTAGATCCCCAACTATCCCATCAACGTCAAACTAGTCTAGATAGCTATTGGATCGCGTGTTCACCGATTCTATGTATATATAAAATTGTACAAATCAGAATTGGTGAGGTTTAGAGGAATTTCTGGTTGGAAGAAATGTATAGACAATTCAAACATATTTCTTTGCGGCCAACATCGATAACACTTTACTATATGATTAGTGTTATTTTATAGGTATTATTATTATCATTATTAGCACCGTGTCTTACTACCCGTTCGGATTGTAAGCACTTTATAGGTATTGATGATATTTATCGAAAGTGACAGCTGCAGATAAAATTACTTGTATAAATATATTAAAATGGTTTTAGTAACTCCAGTAACTACCAGATACTGTTATTTCTACCAAAATCATAGTAAACACTAGCCATAACTAGGTATGACTAGCATGACTGAAGTTTTCGTATTTAATTATATCTTTGGTTGTTGCTTTCTTTCTTGATATTGATCACTGTATATAGTAACCCTATGATTCGATATTTTTAATTGTTTATAACAAAGTTCTCATATGTTGGTGACTAATATTCTTCATTGTTGATAGAATTAATCCTTGTACTGATGACTGGTTGTATTATTTTCTGATTCTTCATTGTTGATTGAATTAATACATATATTGGAGACTATTGCTATTGTATTGTTTGATGATCATTGGTGACGTAATTTTATAGGTGCTGATATGAGCTTTCCAGTTCCTAATACCATAAAGTAAGTTGTCATTGTATATTTAAATTCGTGAATTGTTGTACCATATTTTCTGAACTAGCACTTTCGAAATTAAGAATTCTTTTTTTTAGTATCGCGTTTTACTAGCTGTTCATGTTATGCGCATATGTACTAATTATTCTAATGAGTTAGGGATGGGTAAGTTTGAATTTTAGAGTAAGTATACACACATTTGCATAGAAGAAGAGTGGAAAACCATATGGAAAAAAAATCACATCAGTACACCTGACTGGGATTCGAACCTTGGTCTCCTGGTCATCGGCAGTCTAGTCTAACAATAGAGTGAAGCCTTTAACCAGACGGCCACTGAAGACAGTCATATTTAAGATTTGTAAATCTAAAAGTGTACAAATTACTGTCATTGAATTTAGAGTGTGTTATGTTCAAGAAAATAACTAAGAATGGTTCCATTATAGTATTATTTCGAGATACTGTAGAAAAATTGTAAAGTCTGTTCACCGTAGGAATTGTTTTCTGAAAGGCCTTTTTTCCTAGCAGAAATCTATTATATAGTAGGATATTGGTAGGAAAAAAGACCTTTCAGAGAGTAATTCATACCGTGAATACTCTAGGAAAATAAGTAGAGAATATTGTTACTCTTTTAAGATTCATAATTATGCTGTGTCAATACATTTCTACATAAATAGCCTACTTCTTACATTACATCCATGACTGTTTCCAGCCTGTGGCCGAGTCAGTTTTTTATTCAAGCCATATATTTTCCACTACCGGCTGGCTAGGGCGGTCCTAGCTTCATATGCCTTATAATTTAACTTAAGACTAGGACAGGCACAACATCCAGTTCCCGGTCGTTAGTTTATCAATGTGAAAGGTTAAGCCCACATTTCATCAACATAAATAGCCTAACAATAGATGTTATTTTTGTCCTTCAGTGCCAGTAGGCTACTTTCTGTTAGGAAATCAAACTGTCTTACCCAGTGGCACATTGTAATTATAATTTAATAGTGTCACGTAATCGCAACCGAGAGAAAATACACATTAGGAGCCACAGACTGGATACGAGTATAGAACTATTTATATCGAAATATTATATGGGCTATATTTAATGTTCTAAAGTAAATGTACAATACATTGTATGCGATTCTTTGTCTTAAAATGGGTCTTTCTAATGTTGGTTTTTGGTACACTAAGCTCTGTTGTAAATTTATTGTTTAGAGAATATTTAGGATAGAATCTATGTGGGTCAAATAACTTAAAACATAAGTTGATATTTATAAAGGCTATCTATATGCGATAGTCAAACTCGAGACCCTCGGGTTAGCGAGTTGCATCCCTGTGTTTAGGTGATATGTTTATAATTATATACATATATACATATTTACGTGTATATATTTATATATATATATATATGTATTTATATGTATATACATATATATTTGACCTCCATGATCTTGGTCTTGATCTCTGGTCTCGATGTTTGTGGCTTCAAACCCAGCCGAGGTTGATGGATTTTTCTTCAGTGATTGTGGCATTTCAAAGAACCCTCTAAATCTAAGGTATGGGAAGCTTTTTTTTTTTTCGGAAAAATTAGTAGGTTCTTTCACGCTTGTTCATATAAATTCAGTGCAGAAGGCACCGGAGAACTACCACACTTCCTAAACTCCCCTAGTACGTGGGAAGCACTAACCAGACTTAGGGCTGAAACCATACCTAGGTTCAGATAGATTTATATTACATCAATCCAACCTTCAGGTTGTTGACTTAAGAGCGTTCATCATAGCAGGACCAACTCTGCTCGCTCGAGGTATGGGAGTCAAAGGCAAAAGAAAACACCCATGGCCGTAGCCAGCCAATAATTTCAGGGGGAGTTTGGTGGGCCCATCCCCCAATTGACGGAGGCTAAGAAAAAATTCTAAATAAAAAACTGTCCTAGAAGCTATCTGAAGTGTTTTTATGGCAACACTACCCCTTAACTATAGGAGGCTAGGACAAATTATAATTATTAAACGGCTCTAGAAGCTCTCTAAAAGTGTTTTTTTTATGATAACATAACCCATTAACTGCCGAAGGCTAGGACAAATTCGTAGAAGTTCTCTAAAATGTTTCTTTATGGCAACATAACCCCCTAACCACCGAAAAATAGGAACAATTCTAAATATTAAACACCTCTAGAAGCTATCATGAAAATTATTTTTATGACAACATAACACCATAACTCCCGGAAGGCTAGAAAAAATTCTAAATAATAAACACCTCTGGAAGCTCCTGAAGTGCTTTTTATGGTAACACAGCCCCCTAATTTGTACTTGTATCTTAATTTTGATACTGTTTGAACCATAAATAAAGCCATATATATTTTGTTCATTAGATTTAGGGGGAGGGGGTTGAACCCCGAAACCCCCCCCCTGACTACGGCCTTGAAAACACCTACGATATGTCAGAAATGTGTGCAGTACATTCGTACGTAGAATGATTACTCGACATTTTCCGTGGTAACAATGGGGGACAAAGCCACAAAATTTCTTATTAATAACTACAGTATGTCCCTGTTATGACATAATTAATATTTATGCATAGTGCTTACCTGTGAAGCCATTCTAAAATGGTAGAAAACGGCCTTTTGATGCAGTTTGTATCCAAATATCATTTAATATTTCAACAATGTTTGGTTATAGGAACTTCTATTAACACTTTATCTCCATTAATATTTAATCAGAAGTAATCCTCGTGCAATACTGTTCGTGTAAATTTACAATTTATAGCCGACTGTATCACAGATTTGATTGGCAGGTGATGTGCGCTCTTAAGAATAAGTTTATATATATATACTTAGTTTTTATATAAATAGTACCTAATTTTTATATAAATAATCCCTAGTTTACATTACGTACTTTCAAATACTTATGTAGGGGCCTAATTTCTAACATAAATACTTTATTGTGTACACTACATATTACTACTCACTTGAGCTAACTACATATAGATAGGAATTAGGAAGGTATAATTTAAAGGAAATGTACCCGAATATGCGAGTAAGAAGATGTTGAATTTATAGGAAAAACGCCCTCATTATATGCGAACGTAATTCTAAATCTGATTTCTCAGTTCTCTATTGCGAGAATTACGCTTCAGGCCATCTTAAAAGCGTAAGTTTTTGTTCCTATTACAAATCGACCGTGATCCAAGTGAATTGCTAAGGAGAGAAATTAGTTTTCATTATTAACATACATTATAAATAATTGAAATGTACAGCACATTCCATTTCTATTGGAAGGAAACAGTCTTACCTTGACTGATTACATTATGCTATTATCTACACCAGGGATATGCAAACTTACTTACATGAGGCCCAAATGAAGAAATAATAATTTTTTTTTTATGAACAAAATACTTTTATTCATTAATTTTTCTTCAAAACACATAACAATAAATAAATAAATAAATTATAAGCACAAATAATATATATGTTTAAATACATTGCTGATACATACCTCAGTGGTTTGGTATGTATTTAAAGTTAACTAAGAAGATTTATATGATGGGCCGTGAGTTGAGTGAAACTGTGAATGAGCTTCCAGCATTGTCTTATAATCTGTGTTAAGCTGTGAAGAGAGAAGACAGATATTCATCAGTAAGTTAATTTCTAAGATCATTAAGTTTCATGGTTGAAAACAATTATTATTCTTATGAATATGATGATGCAAACAATGCCATATATTTTTAGGCAGAATTTACCAAATTCTGAAAATTGAAAGATGACACCTGGACACGAGAATCGAACCCAGGACCTTTGGCTTTGTACGCTAATGCTCTAACCACTGAACTAACCAGGGCCATTCTTCACCCATATTTTAAGGCAGAGTCTATGAGGGACGTGCGGAAACCGTCGGCTACAAATGTGTGATTTCTTAAGATCACGAGCTATCAGATAACGCAACCACCTGACTCTGTAGTTGGTTTGTTGCTGCCACTTGTACAATTATTATAATTATATTAATAGTGGTAGATCATTGGCATACTAAACCAATGGTCTCAGGTTCGATTACCATGTCCAGGTGTCACTTTTCAATTTTCAGAATATGATATCTAAATGCGAGTAAGTCCTCACTAAAGCCAATATAATATCTTTGTCTATTTGATTCTTATAATTTACCAAGTTTAGAAATGTTGATCCTAGCATGGTTCTATACAAATACAGTTTTGTTGTGTTTAAAAAAGCCTGCTTCACGACGACACACATTTTAAATTATTCATCCCGCGGGCCGGATTGAACCCACCAGCGGGCCGTAGTTTGCCTATNCCCACCAGTGGGCCGTAGTTTGCCTATCCCTGATCCACACCATAATGCAACTAAGCAAGGTTAACTAGTTTTTATCACTTTCATTGTCTTACTACCTGTTCAGGTTATATGCATATCCTATATGATAATTACTCTAATAGGGTAAGAATGAGGAAGGAAGCATTTTAGAGTTAATCTAACAACATTTGCGGGAAAGGAGAGTGGAAAACCATTTAGTAAAACAACCCTCGGTGGACCCAACCGGGACTTGAAACCCGACCTTACCGTCATCAGAAGACCAGTCAACCACGAGATTGACGCCTTAGACTATTCGACCACTGAAGTGGGTGATAAACTGCTACCTTTCAGGGTAAAAGTGAGGTATACAGTAATCTCTCTGAACTAATAGTAAGACTTTTTTTTGTAGTTTTCCAAATTCCACATTTTACCACAATACAATTTAAATAGGAAGGGCCTTTTTAAAACGCAAAATCTCACTTCATTGGTAGAATGGTCTAAACCAGTGGTAATAGGTATTTTATATTCGTGTGCCACCGGATATTTTATTAATGTCTCTTCGACTTTGTACCACAAAGTTGTTGGCGCACAATGCAAGTTATAAATATTCTATAACCTATGTATATATAGACGGCTACGTGGTGTGGTGGTCAGTGTACCTGGATACGAGTCTAGGGGTCCCGACCTCTATTCCCGGCTGGTACCTTGGGTATTTTTCCTGAAAGAAGAATTACCCCAACGGTCACCAGGGTTTGGTTGGTTAGACTTAAGTTATATTTAAATATTCTGAAAATTGAAAAATGACACCTGGACACGGTAATCGAACTCGGAACCTTTGGATTAGTACGCCAATGCTCTAACCACTGAGCTATCCAGGAATCGTCCCGTGCCCAGGGTCATTCTTCACTCATATTTTAAGGCAGAATCTATTATGGACTTAACGGAAATCGTCGGCTACGGTTAGAGCATTGGCGTACTGAGCCAAAGGTCCCGGGTTCGATTCCCGTGTCCAGGTGTCATTTTCCAATTTTCAGAATATGATATCTAGGTGGAGTAGTTCCCTCTAAAAGCATAAATAATAGCTTTGGCTATTTAATTCTTAAATTTAAATGTTAACACTGGTTCCACACCCTCATACTCCCTATGAGCATCATACTCACTATTACCATCACTTCATCTCATCGGGACATGGAAAAAGCCTCGACAGAAAGGAGGTACGATTAGCATATTTGGGCGTTCCCTGTGCAACGGTACATTAGTATTGCCTAATATTTCCACTACTGGACTACGATTGTTGTAGCCCAGAAGTGGAGTATTATTATTAGCTACGTATGAGAGAGAAAATAAATTGTACGCAACTCCGCACGGACTTTCTCACTACTTTGTTTAAAAATGGATCTATTTACCCAAAGCTCGTAATATATTATGTGAAGCGAAATAATATACATTATAAACCCTAGCAAAAACTGCGTTATACTTACGTTAAACTTGCTTTACTCCTGGATTTAAGTTTTATGATTTTCTTTTTAAAGAATTAATGTCCTCACTAGTCTATTTTGATCAAATAAAAAATATCAATATTGGGACCACAAGGGTCAATAATTCGTATTAAAATTTTGACTTCCAGTTAAAATTTTAGACAATTTATTACGGGTTGCACATCTTATGGTTATCACATTTTTATTAAATTCCTCATTTATAAATTTGTACCAATAAAAATGTAAATATTGAATATTGAGACAAAAATCATACATATATAATTGCTGTATAAACATTTCCCCTAAGATGTTAAAGAAAAAATAACTTCATGAGAGACTTACTTATCTACTTACTCAATGGGATTAGACAATTATTGAGTTAAAACTTAAGTATTATCTCTGTACAACCAAAGCTCACAAACTTGTGTTAATATAGTTGCTAATATCTCAGAAACTATTGGTTTTTTAAAGATACATTTCAAATACAACTTTTTTATTTTTAATAACACTACAATGTTTCAATGATAAGTTATTTAATATCTTAAATAATTGCAGAGATAAGGAAATTTCAGCTTCTTTAAAGTACTATAAAACTTATTTTCATAGGAAAATGTAAGTAGTAATTTTGTTTAAAATATTAATCAAAGCCTAGATACGAATTTTAATCAAAATTGTTGGAGCCGATTTTGAGAAAATGTATTGTTTCACTTTTTGCCCTTTATTAACCTACTATTAATTTTAGGGTTAAACAGACACACAGACAGACAGGACTGCATAAACCACTTTTTAGGGTTCGGGGGGTCATGAAACGTTGACATCCATCAACATCTCGGGTTTGATTGTTTTTTTACGGTCGCAATACTTTTGCTGTTCGAAAAGTTAAAAATGTATATATTTGCGTTTAGCTAGAAAATTATTAGTGCTATAAAAAATATGCTACAAATACAATATTTGTATTAAAAATAGACCTACATATTTACAATGATAAGAAATTTCATATCTCAAATAGATTCGGAGATGTGATAAAAAATACGATAATTTACGCTTCAGACCGGAATCCTTAAAGTCATTTTGCTGAAAAAATTAGAGTAGCCATTTTGTTTATAATATTGATAAATGCTTAAAAATTAAATGTAATCAAAATCGTTAGAACCGATTTTGATAAAATCATCGAACCCGTACCTTTTCATCACCAGCCAACAAAACAAGATGAAATTTACTTCTTTAACTGCATGTCTAGCTGTACCATTATGTCATAATTATTTATGTCAGTTGACGTAATATCGTGCATCTAGTTTAGACATCAATCAATTATCCGGGTATTTTGAGGTTAAAATTCGTCTCGCCAGAGGCGATAGAACAGCTTTATTACTATTCTTGAAAATATTATAAATATGCACGTGTAATACTATCATACGCTTTATTAGCTAAACACCTAATAACATAGTTGTAAATACGTACCCATACATTCGCTTGAAAGATTTCATATAGTGGTTTTCAACGATTTCCTCTTTCGTAACAAACGGTTTGAAAACCTTGCGTTATGTTAATTATTGTATAATGTGATTTAATCAGCGCGTGAAGGAAAGAACTAAGTCAACATTGGCATTTTGACCTTCTCTCGACCCCTTGGAGAGAAAGTATTGTGATCGTCAAAGCAGTCGAACACAAGATGTTGATAAATGTCATCGTTTCATGACCCCCCTGAAACAAAAAATGTGGTTTTCTAAATACCGTCTGTCTGTTTGTACCTTGGGCTAGAGCCGAAACTATTGGGCTCTAACTTGGTATCTGGGGTTTTAATGTCTCCTCGAGGGGTTTTGGAATTAGATATTTAACCCTAAATTTAAGGGTTGTTTACTGAAGTGAAAAAAGAGAAAAAATCGATTTTCTCGAAATTTGCTCTAGCGATTTAATTAAATTTTATATCTATACACCGTTTATCGCTATAAACAAGATAGCAATTCTAATTTTCTTATTAAAAAGATTTTGAAGGTACTTTATTTACATGAGGAAACTTTTCCTATTTTGATCATTTCTCCGCAACTATTTGAAATACTAAATAACCTCTCAATGTCAAGTTGTAGTACCATTAAAAATAAAGATATTTATTTTAAATATATTATTATGAAACCAATAATTTCTGAGCAATAATCAAATATATATATAATGAAATATTACAAAAATTATCTTATCTCCTTCCTGAAAGCACTGATTCAATTATACATCGACATGCCCGGATAATGTTATCCTGTTTGTTGCGAATTAGATAATTATTTGAGCCTACAACATTTACACTTTTGAATATTTAGAAATATAAACGAAACAAATTACGACACTAAGATACAAGTGAGAGGAAAATTATTTATCTAAAAGAATAAATAAAAACTTAATGCAAATGAACTGTTTCTTTTGTGTGTGTATGTGTGTGTCCAGTTCTTTACTACACGTTCAAACTATATAAATATTTAGACAAAAAAAGATAATGATGAGGGAGGTAGAATTTAAAGAGAATTGACCCACATTTGTGAAGAGGGCAAATTGATTTTTTTTAAAAGGAAAACGACTCATTCTACCAGACTGGGATTCGAACCCTAAGCTCTTTATCACTGGCAAAGCATACCAAGACTGGCTTCTTAGTCCACGTGCACAAATATTTGTTCGCAGGGGCTTTTAATTTTTAAATTTCTGACCTTTGGGTGTGATAGATATCGCGCAACGCTCATGACGGACAGATACACAAACTCTTATTATATTCTTCCTTTTTTAGATCCTGAAACTTCATCTTCTTTCCCTGTTTGAGATGATTAAACAGTTGCATTCTTTATCTTCCTGGTCCCCTTCGCTTGTTCACTTTGCCTTTCATGACATCCCTAAAGGTGCGTTGTCCAAGTTGCCACTGCGGTTGGAGTCATGGCTATCGCGCGTGCGTAGATTGAATTTGGTCCACGACACATTACGATGGCGGCTCGTGTCTCAGCACTGGCGGAGTCAGTAGTGCCTGCGTCTTGAGCCGCAGTGACGGTGCTAGAGTGGTAACGACATTGCGTAATTGTTATTAAAATTTGTGTGTTAATATATTTTAAATATGTTTGAACAACTAAAACTGGACATGCTAATGACCCACTTGCAGGAAACATCCAAAATACTAATAACTAGTACATGCACGCATCTTCTGTCTTTACTTCTGCTGTACAACCACATTAAAATTATTTAATCTTTTTTTTTATCACCGTGTCTTACAACCCGTTTGGGTTATAAACTTATGTACTAATTACGCTAATGGTTTTAGGGATTAGGAAGGCTATGTTTAGTGAAAATGTATCCACATTTGCATGGAAAACTACTTTGGAAAACTACCCTTAGTACACCCGACTGAGGTTCAAACCTCGATCTTTCCGTCATTGGCAGTCTAATCTACTGCTAGAGTAGCGCGTTAGACCACGTGGCCACAAAACGGGTGACATCGTCTGCTTCCTCCACAAAATATCCAAAAACAACCTTTTCACTTTTTTACCTGGATCACCTGTACTCTCATCCTCTATAAATCGATTGGTGACTGCGGCTGTAATCGCGTCTTTGAAAACACCCCATGCGACTGTCACATGCGGCTGATGTCGCCATGCCAGACATTGTCACAGGTAACTGTCACAGCTTGGGCAAAGTACTTTAAATATGCCATGACTCATCAAGTTGGCCTTTATTCGTAAAATCACTTTCAGAATAGATCTCTTTTAACCCGCTTTGGTGGCCACATGTTCTAACGCGCTACATTAGTGTTGGACTGGACTGCTAAAGTCGGAGAGATAAGGGTCGGGTGCACTGAGGGTGGATTTTATAAATGGTTTTTCACTCTCCCTCTACGCAAATGTGGGTGCACTTCCTCTAGATTAAACCTTACTAATTCCTAACACGTTTGTGTAATTAGTACTTAGGCGTATAACCCGAACGGGTAGTAAGACGCGATGTTAAAAAATTACTCTTCTTAGAGCGTCTTCATTAGTCACCCGAAATGTCAACATTATCCTTTCTATTCTACTCTAGCCCCACATCCCACATCTTTAAAAATATTTATTTTACTCATAAAGTATTCATCAGATAAGTTAAACGAGGTTTATGACATAATATTTTTGGAACAGTATGGTATTGTTTTTATCGTAGCACAGTCATTAAATGGAGGGCATGTAATGCTTCTGTTGTTGTTTACTCAGGCAATCACATGGTTACCTATTACCTGACGTTCGCAGTCATTAAAGGAGGGTATGTAATGCTTCTGGTGTTGTTTACTCAGGCAATCACATGGTTACCTATTACCTGACGTTCGCAGTCATTAAAGGAGGGTATGTAATGCTTCTGATGTTGTTTACTCAGGCTATCACATTGTTACCTATTACCTGACGTTCACAGTCATTAAAGGAGGGTATGTAATGCTTCTGTTGTTGTTTACTCAGGCAATCACATGGTTACCTATTACCTGACGTTCACAGTCATTAAAGGAGGGTACGTAATGCTTCTTTTGTTGTTTACTAGGCAATCACATTGTTACCTATTACCTGACGTTCACAGTCATTAAAGGAGGGTATGTAATGATTCTGGTGTTGTTTACTCAGGCTATCACATGGTTACCTATTACCTGACGTTCGCAGACGTTCTCAGAACAATCCGCATAACGACGCTTGATGAATCTTAACTTGACGACTTCCAAAAGGAATAACTTTATAACCCTAGTGCTGTAGGTCAAGGCAAGACGGAGCGCGCTGTTAGAGATTTTAACTCTTCATTAAGTTTCAATATGTCCATGCTACTTATCGACCATTGTGTGCGAATATGAATTACTTAACGAAGTTAGCCTTCCTGTGACGTAGCGGCCAGTCAAGATAAGATTATCATGTTTATATGGACCTATTTAGATTTTAATCGGCGAGTTTTAACGATGTAACATTGAAACAAAAACAAAAAATTCTTAAATAATTCTAAAAAATAGCCTCACATTTTCATGAAAAATTAAATAGCCGAAGCTATTAAATTTGTTAATACCGATTTTAGCCGCATCTAAATAAAATATTATGTAAATTGAAAAGTGATATACCTGGACAGGTGAATGAACCCAAGACCTTCGACATAATAAGCCAATGTTCTAGCCACTGAGCTATACAGAATTCATCCCACGTGGTCATTTTTAACTAATATTTTAGGGCAGTGTCTGAGATGGACCTATCGAAATTCTTAGTTGTATATGAGTGATCATTATTAAGACCATGAGCTATCATATGACGAAACTAGCTACCTTCGGCGCGGGGGGGCTTTAAGTTCATTCGACCATCAAAATCTTATTGCACTATTTTAATAAGTGTATAAATATAAGATATAAATATTGATTCAATGATTTGAAATCATTACAGTGCTCGAGCTATAAGGGGTCAAATTAACTATTTTATTCATTTTACGTACTAATTTAAGGTAAAGTAGTTAATGCATATGGATTAATTTATTCTAGCTAGACATGCATATGAAGTGTATGCAATGAAGTATTTAACATTATTTTGAGTAAAAATAGTTTTTAATTTATAAGATATTTAATAGTTGTAAATTTAAATAATTTTCAATATTATAGAAGTACTTTTCGTTTCGATACTTCGATTTGATATCTTTTTGTAGTAAATAATGTAATTATTTCAAATTTGTTTGGTTTAGTAAACTAACTCTACTCTTTTATTTTATTACTGACACCAAATTGATCAATGCAAATGTAAATTTGTTATGTCTACTTCCTGAAACTTCTTTCTTTGACTATACCTACCAATGACACAGACTAGCCGCTTGTAATTCTAAAATAATTTCCTTCGGTGAATTTTAATTTTGACGAAATTTAATAGTGTTGGTTTTTAAACTCATGATATTTATGTGTTTTTTAAACTTTTAATAATGTTCCTTATTCTCATTGGTGAATCTACAATAATCTTTACTCCTAGCAAATTTAAATCGAATAGAAATATATTTATATTTCTTAAATGGGTGTATTCTTGATTTTTTATTGCTAGTTACTATGTTAAATATTTTAAAATTCTATGACTTTTGAAGTTCTCGATAGTTATAATACCACGGGTGAGTGTGAGCTAAAACTAACTAGAGCTATGGACAAGTTGAGATGTTTGCATTTTTTTCACCAGCTTACTATATATTGTATTAAGAAAATCATTGACTTTATATCCATGGCAAATCATTTCGACCTGTGATAGATTCAGGATTAACACGTCAAATGAAGGCAGTGGATAAGCTACATTTATAATACTAAAATAATATTCTGTTTTAGAAAAGTTTGTTGATAAAATTGTTTTAAATATGGCAATTTAGACTTTGCAAACTTAGTAAAGCCCCTTGAGTTTTTTTATTTTTTTCAAAATAGAGTGAGTCTCGTTACTTTTTTATGTTTTGAACTCAGTATAGGTTTTAAAAATCAGTCGTGTAAAGATAATGATCATGTAACTATTTTAATCTTTAGTCCATAAACCTTGTACCCTATATCATGCGGTTTATGTAAAATTGTGAATTCCTGTGGGATTTCTGAAGCTCTTAATATATTTTACTATTTTTTTTAACATAGCATAAATAAACACTCCTTCTAAAAGTCACAATGTAATGATATAGTGTAATTTTCTATACCAGTACTTCACATCTTGTCACACGTGCGGGATATTCACCTAGCTTAGCACCGCGTCTTACTAACCGTTCGGGTTACACGTTTAAGTACTAATTACTCTATGTTCTTAAATCTAGTACAAACACAACACCTCCCCAGCCCTCACCGTTAATTCATCACTATGAAAGGGTGAACTCACATTTCACAAATGATAAATTTTTCGACCATGCCGGGAATCGAATCCGGGACCCTTAGTTCAGCATGTAGACATGCTACCGACTGAGCTAAGGCGTCGGACTACACCTGACTAATTGGGAATGGCAAGTGAAGGTATTTTTTGGAAAATGCATCAGAATTTGCGTAGAAATAGAGTGGGAGACCTTTTAGAACAGAAAACATAATTACATCCTGCTGGGATACCAAACCTTAATCTCCCTATCACTGACAAACCAAATAAGGTGAGAATTACGACTCTACACTCGTTACGGTTGCAGGCAAACTGATCAATCACAAACTGGCCGGGAGGACAAAGTGAAAGACAGACAAGTGATCGACAGCAGGAGCAATGTAGATCAAGTGGCCGACACGAGTAGGACATGACTTGTACCAACTGGTTAAACAAATGCATATGAGGACAAAATGATTGACAGCCAACTGGTTGACCCAAAAAGACCAACTTAGAAAATTGATGCCTTACTAATGATTATTTTAGTTCACAAAATTAGCGTATAGCCTGAACGGGTAGTAAGATGCGGTGCTAAAAAATACCACTAAACTGTTTTTTTTTCTCACTCCCCGTTTGAGCTATACGCAGGAAAAGGAATGAGAAAGGTAACATTTAAGGAAATATGCACTCATTTGCGTGGAGGGATAGTGAATATGCTTTTAGCAGGTAATACCTCTGTACTTATGACCGGGATTCTAACTCCAATCTCCTCAACACCGGCAATCCAGTACAGTGGGATATTGACGCATTGGACCATGTGGCCACAAATGTTAATATTTATTAGAGTTATAAATTATATTAAAACATAATATTTCATAGACTTTAATTGTTATTTTCCGTT